>PVLC010019284.1:0-30878 GCA_004027655.1 Graphiurus murinus | reverse complement strand
ACACTAAGAATACTTTGGCCAGTTGGTCTTATTTTCAGCCTCTAGTGAACTGGCAAGATCACAAGAGCTACTACTGCAGCCCCACCAAGCTCCATCTACTTCAGAGAGGTTCATATTTTGTGTGAGTAATGACAAATATTACACTAATCTACTATATGTAATTACACATGCCTTTTACTGATGGCACCAGTCTAATATTGAATATACTATTCAATAATAAAAGAGAAGCTCCTTGATAAAATTTTTACCTGCATGTGAGTGTTGGGAGTGGGGTCTTTGGAATGGATCATATTCACAGAGTGACAAAAGACATAATATGGTATGGGAAGGATGGAAAAGAGGTGATGATTTGAAGAGAAGCAGCCTTGTATTTCAGTCTGACCACAGATTAGCCATTGAATCTTATCTAAGTCATTTTCACATTCAGTCCCCAAGTGCACACCTGGGTATGTGCATGGGCGAGCTCACACACATACGTTCCTTGGGGCTTGTTCTCTTTATTTGTCCAGTGAGAGAAAAATAACTGTCCTACTTGTTGGGTAAGGTTATTGAAAAGGCAAAATAAACTCATAGGTACAAGAAGGTTTGGAAAAAAATAAAAGTAGGATATAATGCAATTAGTCACTATTATCATGTAATGAACCAGTATGGACAAATGCTAAAGTTTTCTAAGGTTTCAGAGCTAGGAGTCAACTGGGATTTGACAGAGGGATCAGGGTGTGCACAATGCCTAGGGCGTACTAAGCACCACATTTACTAATAAGACTGGAATATTGAGGAACTATTATGATATGTAACTTTTGTTGAACCTCGAAGGACACTTTGCACTGTATAGAAGGGAATATAAATCCCCCAAATGGTGAGACAGCCAAAGAGAGAGCATCGTTTACGTGGTTTGGATGGTGAAGGACTTAAGAACCAACCATTGCCAAATAGTACCCAGGTTTCAGCAATGCAAATGATCTGCTGGGAACGAGTAGCCCTGATGGGACACAAATTCACTTATCTGGGTCCCAGCTTGAGTACCAAAAGGCCTAGTTGTCCTAATTATAGTAACATGAATAAAACAAAAGAGCAAAAGGCCACCAAGGGCCTTCAGGCAATAAAACAGGGACTTAGGGGCTATCAACCAGAAGGCAGAACTCTACAGGCTGTATACTATCCCCAAATCTATTCTACTTTGTATTTTTTTTCCTCTTTTCAAGGATAAGTAGTAAAACCCTTAAAAGAAAGGGCTTGTGTGATTGTCTTTGGGACATCAAGGAGGGACCTGTGAATACTAAGTCTGTTTGTAGCTGAGTTTGCAAAAAGAGGCCCAGTGGATATAGTAAGTGATAGGGATGATTGTCTAGGGCCTGCAACAAAGACAGAAATGAGAAACATTTCTCAGGACCCAAACTCAGGACTGAGAAATGGCCAAAGGAACCTAGTAGTGGAGGGCTTTGTCAATTCCTGTGTTTCTAATGGGTTGGAGAGAGTCCAGGAACTGGGCTGGGGCTATGCATAAACATTATCCTTCTTTTCCTAAACTTATTCTTATAGTTAGTATAGAATGTCCCCTAAAGAGCTCATTTATTAATATTCATTGTTGACATAGTTAAGTCACGAGAGTTGTAATCTCAGTAGTGTAATAGATTTATATGTCCTGGGCTGGTAGAGTGTGGATGAAGAAGGTAGGTCCTGGGGCTACAACCTTGGGGATTATATATGGTTCCTCCTCCCCTTTCTTTCTCTTGCTTCTGGTCTTCATGATGTGAGATCAAAGTCTGTGCTCTCCCTCTCCCACTTCCCACTACCATGCCCTGAAATCAGTGGTCCCCAGCCTCACTTGGACTGAACCATAAATTTCCAAGGAAAACCATGAACAAATAAATCTTCCTTCCTCTAAGTTACATGGTCAGGTTTTTAGATTATAGCAGTGAGAATGCTGACTAAGACACTCCCTTTGTATGTGAAGACAAACTAATACCCACACTCACTAAATCCATTGTGAGCCAAAACTCAGTTCATTATTGCTTCTCTACAGCAACCTCTGAAAGCAGTTATTATCCCTAATTTACAGATGAAGACAACTGAGGATCAAAGATTCAAATCATCTTATGCAGGATAAATGTATATTCTGTGTCTGGTACTTTTCCAACTGCTTTGCCCTCATGGTTAATTTCCTGCTAACAATGAGCCTACTATTATTCTTATTCTATAGGTAAGGAAACTGAGGCACAAATAATTATATCAGAGCTAGTATCCCAAACAAGACAGGCCAGCATTCCTTTCTTTAGACCATATTTCCACTGAAAGAAAACCAGTTAACCCTAATTATCACAAATAGAAGTTCCTAGTTATAGGAACTAGAACATAATTGATAAGTGCCATCTATGAGAAAAATATGCCATTTACCAGAAAATGGGTGGTGCTAGAGAATAACATGCTATTTAGACTAGTGAGTCCCAGAAAGTGAAGGACCATATGTGGAAGCTAGAGAGAAACTTGTAACTGAAAAGAACATCGAACAAATAAGAGGAGGTACTAAAAGAATAGTGGAAGGGGGGTTGGGGAGGGAGGTGAGGAGGTGAAAGGAAGGATTGATGAAGAAAACAGATCAGTGGATCTTACATTCATATATGAGGTAATAAATGCCAATTTTAATATCATGCATGGGATGGGGAAGGGACCTGGGTGAGACTGAGAGGGAAACACAACAAGTGCTATGCACATATATGTTTCTATCACACTGAATCCTATTATGAGGTATCATTGCAATGTACCAATTTTTTAAAAAAAGGAATAGAGGAGGGAATAGGAGGGGGAGACTTTCTTAACTTGATAGAGACCAGTTACAAAAACTTACAATTAACATTATAAAAAAAGAAAAGAAAGCTTGCAAACTGTCCTCTGGATTCTGTGTCTCTACTCTTCTCTCCCATGATGCTGTCCCCAGTCCCCATACTCCCACATATATGTCCGCTCCATGAGCCCCGGGCACCAAGCTGAGCCTCAACCGTCTCTCACAAGATGTCATGATCACGGTTGTCATAGAGGCTGGTAAGCTTTCACTGACTCCTAATGAAAGTTCCATTCTTATTCTCATTGTGCAACCTACACTTTTTGACAAACACAGTAAAAGGGAGCCAAAAAACGGCCCACAATGGATCTGTTCATATGACAAAGACTATAATGGAAAGAGACAGTGGCACAAAATTAATTTGTTCTTGTGACAGAGGCAGTGATAGGAACAGACGTGTCTATGGAGCTGTTTAGTCCTCACTAAAGGAATGATTGTGAATAAGGGTGTTTGGGAAGAGAGAGATCTATTATTTTTCTTAGTTGTATTTGTTTTAATTAGCATATAATAATTATACATATTTACATAGTAGAGTATGATGTTTCCACACATTTGTACACAGTGTGTAATGGGTAAATCATGGTATTCAGCCTATCCATCACCTCAAACATGTATCACTTCTTTGTAGGGAGAACATTCAAAGTTCTTTCTTCCAGCCCCAAGTTTATTACAGCCATTATTCACAATAGCCAAGATATGGAATCTTGCCCATATTGATGAATGAATAAGTAAAATGTGGTACATATATGCAGCTATAAAAAAGATGAAATCCTGTCATTTGTGGCAATAGAGATGAGACATCTGCTCTTAAACTGACACAATCTCCTTTCCTTGTCCAATAAATCTTGGAGAAATAGGTGAAATCATCAACAGAACCAAGTTTGATGTGAAAGATGTCAGGTATACATGCTGGATTTTTACTTGACCTGCCCTCTAAAAGATTTGTGCTGAAGGTTCATTTGCTGTCATAGGTTTATAGTAACCAGGTCTCCTCTTTCTAATAATAAAAACACATCATGACCCTCTTTACAAGAAAGTCCAAGCCAGTGGCATGTGCTTGCACTCCCAGCTACTTAGGAGGCTGAGCCAGGATGATGACAAGTTCGAGGCTATCCTGGGAAACTTAGTGAGACCCTGTCTCAAAAAAGAAAATAAAAAGGGCTGGGTATGTAGCTCAGTAATAAAGTGTCCTTGGTTCAGTCTCCAGTACTGCTACTTTATTAATTAAAAAACAAAGTCAAAGTGGACACAGTGATGCTCACCTATAATATTAGCTACTCAGTAGGCTAAGGCAAAAGGATCACAAGTTTGAGTTTGAGACCAGCCTGAGAAACTTACCAAGATTCTGTCTCAAAAAAAAAAAAAAAAAGTGCTAAGGATGTCATTTAGTCATAGACTACGCCAGGGTCCAATCCCCATTGCCACAAAAATAAGTCCATATTCCTAGTTACTTTCCCTAGGCCTATTAGATCAATTGGTTTATCCAAGATGGGAGAGCATCTCAGTAATTATTGAATTAATTTAATATAAAATGAACAGGTATTGTTCTAAAAGGGTAGAAGAAAGAAAATTTTAAGTTCTCAAATGTTGACACGAAGGACAGTCTTGCCTCCCATTTAATTAAACTTCCAAATAGATACTTAAATTATTCTGACTAGTGTCTTTGCATTCTGCTACCTATCAGCTGGAATATGTTCACAGCTGTCTTGCCTGCCTAAGCTTTGATTCAGCAGGAAGATTTCAAGTGGTCTGTACTCTTATCTTTTAATGTTTGCTTTTCTAACTACAGTGTCTTCTTCAGCAACCTGTTATTTGCTGAGCTGTTAAATCTACTTTGTCTTAAATTAATGCCCAACTGTCTGAGAAAAGAGAGCATGTTCTTCAAGTGTAAAGCTACTGCTAAGAGTGATGCAATTGGTAATGCTGGGCAGGTGGCTGGAAAAGCTGGGACTAACACAGAATAGGAAGCAATTTGGGTAAAACAGGAGGGAACAGCACCTGAGCCTTTTACCATATCACCAGGCTTGATGAATTCCTTCCCTAGGGACTCTTTACTCTGTCCTGTCAGTTTCCTGTTCCCTCTAGAACATCCTCACTTCCTTCTAAAATTTACAACAACTTTACAATATCACAAGTATCCACACTTTACACACAGGAAATCTGAGGCTCAGGAAAGTAGCTTTCTCAGCGTTGTGGAGTCAATAAGGGAAAGAATCTGAGGTTTGAATCTAGGTATTACCAACTAAAGAACCAGGGCTTTTTCACTCTACCACACAGTCTTCTTAGTTAAGATGAAGAATCTAATATTTCTTAAGTAATGGAAAATATTCAACTCAATATTAAGACTATTTTTGAGGAAAAAGGTAACTTATTTCTAGCCAAGTGATTAAACCATGAAGATTGAAAACCCCAGATGAATGGATCAATCTAAACCATCTTGTTCCTCTTTGACACCTTTGCATTTTGCTATTGTTGTTGTTTCTTTTACTTTATTTTTATTTATTTTTGTGATGCTAGGTATTGAGCCCAGTGGCATTCTACCTCAGAGCTACATCCCCAGTCTTATTTTATTTTCTTACTTGGGAACAGGGTCCTGTTAAATTTCTGAGAGCCCTGATAAGTTGCTGAGGCTGGCATCGAACCTGTGATCTCTATCTCAGCCTCCCACATATTGGGATTATAGGTATCCATCACCTTGTCCATCTTGGACTTTGGTTTTAAATATATATATATATACTAAATATGTATTAATATATAATTAAATATAATTATAGACAGATATTAACACAGATATATGTATATGTAAAGATATATATATATATAGGTGTAGATGATTAGATATAAATATAAGTATAGATGCAGAATGCTTATGCACATACATGATATAGATACACATGATATATAGATAAACATCCAATGTGTTAGAGGATATAAAATTTTAGGTATTTTTTTTCCTTTTTAGACAAAATGTAATAATTCACCTTTGATATAACAAAAGCAGAAAGGACATAATATTTGTCAATAGCTTGGAAAGAAAAACACTGGGTAAAACACATACCCCCTTTTACAAAGAAGTAGAGCATGTGAACCAAGCTCCTTTGCTTCTGAACGTGAGCAATTAATATTTTATGGATTTGCACCTGACTGATTCCAAACAAAGCAGTTATAAGAATCCCTATAACTATGGATTTACTTTGCAAATCCAGTCCCTGGCACCTCAGCCCAACTGTCAGTCACCCACAGATTCTGCCTCCAAACTCTCTCCTCTTGACTCTTCACATCACAATGTCTTGAAATTGTTTTAATGTTCAGCTGTCATTGTGACTTTTGAAAGCAACTTATATCCTTCAAATAAAGGAAGGTCAAACATCTGAAACAGACAAGACTATAATAGTGTGTGCCCTCAAACTGTAAAAATCATGTGATAAACTCTTCAAGCAGCTTTGATTTTTATCTGGGATGTAATAGCAGAGAATGAAAAGTTTTCAGACTGCAAATGAGGTAATATCTATTTAGACTTTAGTTTAAAAAAAAACTGTTTCTTCTGTAGCCCATATATTAATGTGTATATAATAGTCAAACCACAAATTCCAAAGCTGTTTTTCATAGGGGTAACTTAACAGAGTGGAACACAATAATTAATCAAAGTGATGTCATGTTTAGTAATAAGAAGAAAAACTTAGTAGTACTTAAGCCCCAGGTTTTTTTTTCCACTGACCAAGAGCCAAGATGGTATATAATGATCTTTTTTTTAAAGTTTATTTCCTCTCTTCCTTCTTCTATTCATCTGCCTTTCTGGCCCAGACTTTTAAAGCAGCTATAGCAAGAAAGCACACAGAACTGGAGGGATGCTGCACCCTTTGAGTTCTGATATATCATAGAATGTGAACAAAAAGAAAAATAGAGCTAGTTATTGGAGATTGCATCTTTTTTAAAATCAAACTTTGAATAATTACACAGAGGAGAAACCTCTTCAACTTGTGTTAGTCAGTTTTGTATCACAGTAACAACTTGGAGGAAGAAATGTTTATTTTGGCTGTTTCAGAGGTTTCAGTCCATGGTTGGCTCCAAGACAGAAACATCATGGTGGAAGGGCAAAGCAAAGGAAAGTTGTTCAGTTCATGGCAGCTGGGAAGCAGAAGGAGACAGAGAGAGTGAGGGGTTGGTGGTCTCCAGAAGATAAATCCTTTCAGGTCATGCCCTCAGTGACCTACTTTCTCCAACTAGGTCCCACGTATGAGAAGTCCATTCAGCTATCAATAGACTAATCTATGGATGAGGTCAACACCCTCAGGATGTATCATTGTCTAAAAGCCCCACTTCCTAACCTTGCTACTTTGAGGACCCTCCTTTTAACACATGAGCTTCTAGAGGTGATTCCAAATACAAATCATAGTGCAATCAGACCAACTACCCTATTAAAAATAAAATAACCAAATCCAATGATAACCTTTACTAATCTCAATAAAATGCAGAACAAGAACAAAGAAGGGGATTTCTAGGATCAGAATGCTGAAAGGACTTAAATCTCAAGTAATACAGGAATTTCTCCTAGCTGCAATAGCCGAAGAGGACATCCGGACCCAGTGTTTCAATGCAAAATCTTATTTGTGGTTATAGAGTGATTACACAGATGTTTCTATTTGTTCTTAAGCTAACTTTAAACATTTAATTCTATGATATAATATTAATAAGAATACTTTGGATGGGTATGAGAATCCTCCTCAGAATGTAGTCGATTTCAATCTCTTCTCCACAAGGATGTAGCTACTTCCAGTTCCACCAGAAAGTCACTTCCTCCTGACAAATTTTAAATTCAGATTATCCACACCCACCAAACCCCTTAGAACTATTAGTTCCACAACTAATCAGCAACCCTTTTCCCAAGAAAATGGAGTAGAGGATAAGGCAGGAGTAACAAAAACAAGGAATTCTCGTTAGCCCTTGATCATATGAAGCCTCAATGAGTTTTCTTCAAAAAGGTAAGAAAAAAAGGTGGCCAGAAATATGGGATTTATATTAGTAAGCAAAATCCTGACATTGAGGATAGACAAGTTACCAGTACCTTCATGAGCCAGAGCCTTAGTAAGAATCTCTTCTACTTTGAACATGGCACTCTCTAGAACCCAATACAATTCCAATGTCCGTAATGAAAAAGATGTTCAATTATTGTTTGTGTCATAAATTAAAAATAGCTAATTTTATCTTTCTGATCTTGATTTTCTTAACTAGAAAATGTTGAGTAACTACAGGTTTTGTAACATTTAATGAAGCAATTAACCCCCAATTAGTTTTCTTTTTAAACACTAATGTTTAATACCAATATATAAGACAGAAATATAGTGGGTGAAAGCAAGAAAAAGATCTGAAAACCTGCTGCTGCAGCCATTCCCTGCTCCTGTGGCTCATCCACAGAATGCTAAGAGTCCAGAGAAAATGATCCTACAGGCCTTTCTTCCCAGTTTTCATATTCTGTGATTCAAAGACCTCGACCAGAAGACAGAATTCTATCCTTCCTCAGAGAAATGCATTCTTGCCTTATGCAGGAAAGGTAGACATTGACCTGGAGCATGGGAATAAAAAGATATTTTCAAACCCATATTCCACTCCCTCTCTCCCACCTGACATCAGGACCCTGTAAAACAAGAGCTGTTTCTGTCCACCATTAGTTTCACACTAAACCTCAACAAAGTTGAAAAGTAATCAATGGGGTTCCTGGGTGTGTAATTGCTCAAGGATGATTTAGGGCCTGAGATACTGATAATGGTTGCAATCGAAGTTTCATTTCAGATGAAGTTTCAGCATATGCCTAAGGCTAATGTTGAAGAATAAAATTACCTTATTAAGGAAAGGTCAAAGCAGAGAATTTGGGGCTAAGATATGCATGTCGTATACCTGAAGATAGGAGTGAATGGGTCTGGGAGGGAGAGGAATAAACTCTCTGCAGTTTGAAGACTGAGTTCTGTTTTTTAGAAAAGATGTATAAACATGAAATTCAAAGATTCCACAAGATCCCTATTGTTAATGTTATTGTTAATAATAGCTAATATTTATCAGCCTCTTGCTAATTGCCAATCACAATCTTGACTGTCTAATTCTATTATCATATTTAATCCACCCAACAACTCTATGAGCTCAGCATGCTTATATTTTTTCATCCATTATATAAAAATTGAAGCTCATCTGGTTAAATAAAATAAATTAAAAGTCATGCCACTAATAAGCGATAAAACCAGGATTCAAACTCAAACCTGTCTAAAGTATAAGTTCATTCATTTGGCCCCTCCATTCTGAATGACTTTGGAATCTAATTATGGGTAACAAAGATATTCCGTGGGATGCCACTGTGTCTGTCTGACATGAAGGCCCCTGAAATCAGATATTATTCAATTTCCATCAACTCTACCTTTTACTGCCTCTGATCTCCTGCCAGAGCCAAGTACAATAGCTTCTCAACAAGCCTGAAGAGCCAATTCATGTTCTACAGTTCCTTATTAGTTTCTTACTTGCTTTGTTTTGTCAAGCAGCTAGCAAATATATAGCTACTTGAATTTATGTATTAGTAAGGATTTAAAAATACTAGAAGTGGTATAACAACAATCCATAAGATGGGCAAATCAACATCAACCCAACATAAAGGTAGCATAGGATAGGGCTGAAAAAAATGCAACTTAGGTCAAACTCTCAGCTCTGCCATGCAGAGCTCCGTAGCTTGGGGAAACCATGTAAGTGCTTTACATTTTATTCTTCTTATCTTAATAGAGGAATGATTTTAACCTGTGTACATTAGGATAATCAAATGAGATTAAGCGAGTCTGTTTCTAACATATAGTAAATAATAATGAACAAGATTGTGATTCTTAAAGCTGGCCAAACATTGATATTAAGCATTCAGCCCTGGAAATAGCTTGATTGCTTAAAAACCAGCTTTGTTCCTTTACTGCCTTTGGCCATAGACAAGTTTATTGATCTTCCTATGCCTTGGCTTCTGAACCATAAAATGGGTATTTTAATGGCACTATGACATAGAATTGTTGAGAAGATTACAGGCAATAGTACAATGACTAGCAAATGTTATACTAGTGAGTGTATTGCAGAGGGATTATACTTACTTCTCAAACTTATAAAATTAAACTATGAATAATATATATTTTGACTATTTGTTATATGCTTATATATTAAATGTTAAAACATTATAATTATTTACCCTAATGGATTTCTGTTTCAGGAATCTGTCATCTCAAAACCCATTCCCATAAACTCAAAGAGAAGTCAGTTGTAATGACATTGTGGCAACTTAAAGAAGAGAAGAGTACCCTTGAGAAAGTTTCTTTCTTCTCTCTTTTCTTTCCTCTACCCCTCTGGCTTTATGTTTCCTCCTCTTTGGTGTATGTTTGCTTCATTTGTTTCTCTCTGAAGACTCATTATTCTTGGACTGATCACTGTCCCAGGTCTCTTACTATTACCAGTTCACCTCCTCTAGCTCCTTGTTGAATTGCTCTTTGCCCCAATTCTATAATCTAAGATAAAGATTGCTTATTGACTTATCTTCAAATAGACATTCAATCCTAGTTCAATCAACTTTGGCAGGAAGAGTGATATCACAAAGGAACTGGGCTGCATTCCAGAGCACCAAGGATGATTCAGGCTTAGACCATCAGAGGCGGACAAGAAAGGCATATGGTCCAATTTGAGCCAGTCAGCACTAATTTCTGTGCTCTGGTTGGGGTCTCCAAGGTAAAGGTGAATTCTCTTAGGCTAGGTTGGAACCTAAGAGGGCATGATCCTAGGGCTTCTGGAAACAACTGTGTAGTGGCTAAAAATGAAATAACCACAATGAAAGAAAGACAAAAAATATATTAAGATAATATTCAGATATCATCTGAGCCCTGAGCCAAACCAAGACTTTTGTCAGAACTACTCTAAACCTTTCAATGTTGAGACCAATAAATACATAAAGCAGCTCAAATTGTGTATTCTATGCATAATCCCAGATAGAGCCCAAATTGGTAGAACTTGATTCAATCAAATGAGCAGCTAATCTCCAGTTGTGCAAATTTGATTGAAAGAAATTACAATGCAATTATGGATATAACCAGTCCAAAACCAAAGAACTAAAAATAGGGACATGTAGCTAGGGTATAGCTCAGTGTAAAGTACTTGCCTAACATGTGTGAGGTCCTGGGTTCAATCTCCAGTACTCCCAAAAATATGTACATAGAAGAGAAGACATTGCATTAATGAATAAACAAATGGTACAAATTGCTAGAATATTTTTTAGATAAGAAGAGAGTCTTTGGAAATATACTATAGCAGAAGTAAAAACAACCTAATATAATAATTGAAAAGGGAAGCAAGAGAAAAATGTAATAGAAAGTAGAGGGGGAAAAAGATTAAGAAAAATACACCAGGCTCAATTTCAGAGTCATAAATGTTCTAACAAGAAAAAACTAGAGAGAAGAAGAAAATATGTGTATGTATGTATGTGTGTGTATGTGTGTGTGTGTGTGTGTGTGTGTGTGTGTGTGTGTGTAAGAGAGAGAGAGAATATTTTTTAAATAATTAAAGAAAATTGCTTAGAACTATCAGAACTGGAGGAAATAAGTTTTTACAGAGCAAAATGGGCAATCATGTGACAAAAATTGTCAATGAAAATAGATTCATTCCAGGTTATATCATCGAGATTGAGAATACTGAAAATAAAGAAAAAATCTTAAAGTCTTCCAGATAGGGAAAAGAAGAAAGCTTTCCTAAGAAGATTCCAGAAATAGAATGGCATTGAACTTCTCAGCACACTTAACCTGCCCAATGGTACACATATGAACAGCCTGTATTTCATATCAATCAACCAAAGAAGGAGTCTGTTCTTGATCCTGGCCTCTTAGCCACTAGCTCTAACACAGAGAACAAAGAAGATATTTTTAAAAAATGATAATTCCATGAAAATCAGATAAGTATATATGATGAGACAGACATTAGAAACACAAAGGCAAAAAGAAAGTAAATCTCTGAATTTAGAGATGTTGAAGTCTAATTGTCTGTTGGCTATGAAGTTGGCTTTTACAATTTGTATTTAATTGCTGTAATGAAACTGATTCTTAGCTATACCATGTTTGTTTGTAATCATAGTATTCACACTCGGTGCCCTGTCAGAAAAGTCATATATACTATGGGGAAAATGAGGCCTGATGGATTTCATCACTTGTAAAGGTCAAATAGAGGCAATATCAAAATCAGAATGAGGTCCCTTAATCTAAATGTTTGGTGCTTATTTTTACTAAGTTGGAGTTAGTATAAGTAACAACTCCAAGCAAGTGACATTTACCCAGACCCCAAAGAGCTGCTGGAATCATAATTAGCCACTAACCATGGAAACTTACTGCACAAAGGAGGAGAAATGGATTTGAGCAGGTGACATTCCAAGGACATTTTTAAATAAACGATGAACCTTTAAATTAATGGAAGCCATATTTATTCTACTGCTCAAATTGATTGCTGGGATGCGGTTTATGATATTAAAATATTTATAAATATATATTTAATTTCCACCCATCTCTACTAGGAAATATAATGCAAACTTTAATCAGCATTTCCCTAACATTTGAAAGGCAATTATAAGACTATATTAACATTCATCTTACAGGGCCTCTTTAAAAGGCTCAATAGTTTAGCCTTGCTGTTAAATCATTAAGCAAGTGCACTGTGTGATATCATAAACAGAGCTGGTCTGAATTGACGACGTGCTTATCTAAAACATTTTTCCAGAACTAGAGCAAAGGAATTACCTAATTATCATACAAGAACCAGATACTATCCTCTGATTGATCTGTCATCTTGGTGAGAATATGGTCTCACTACAATGGTCAATTCAGTCACTAAACACCTCAAAAATTATCTTCATCAGATATGATTTTTATTTAAACCCCCAAGACATTTCAACAGCATAATGAGAGAAGAAACAAGAACTATGGGGAGAGACAAAGGAACAAGCTTTTACTGCAATAAATAGTTGGTAGTTAATGTAGAACACTATAAACAAAATTCTGGAGAGCATCTTCATTGCAGCCTATGTTGAACTTGAAATAATTTCATGTTGCTTTTTCTGTGCCAATGTTATAAATCACTGAGCTTTCTTTCATGATCTCATTGGACCTCCAAAGAGGTGGAAATAATAAAAGGCAGGATTCCTGATTATTTCTAGGCATTTAAGCTAAAGAAAAATATTGGAGTCATTTCCATCTTTAAGCCACCCTCTCGATGTCTCTGGTATTCCTGGTTGATTCTGCCCTTTAAATCCCTTCTCTATTCTCCACTACCATTTCCTTAGTCCTGGACTTCATAACTTCCCACTTGGTCATTTCAGAATTGCTCTCCCTATAACCTTGTCTTCTCCAGTGATTCATATTTTATATTAATAGTCACAAATAAGTTTCCAGTGTTTCTTTAAAGTCCAAATTCTTTAGGCTTGCCCTCAGAGCCATCCACCATTTGTACCCTTTCCTCCATGTCTACTCTCCACTCCATCCTCCCATGCAATAGAATATACTTAGTTACATGGTAAAGATTTGGAGATGCTTCATCTCCTACAGAAACTCTAATCCCTAACACAGTGTGTTGATGCTTGGTAGATGCTCAGTAAACATCTATTGAATGTGGGAATGAATGTGGCCAACTCACACTTTACACTAAAGAAGTCATTGCACAATTATATTCAGATTCAAAAGCTCCAGATTCCAATTATACAAAAAAAAGCCCATCAATCTTTAAAAATTCTGTTCAAATAGTGCCTCATCCTTATTACCGTCTATTTTTAGAATGTTTTCATCATCCCCAACTGAAGATCTAAGCCCATTAAACAAAAACTTCCCACCCACCCACCATACCCTGAAAATCACCACTCTACTCTGTTTCTAAGAATGTGACTATTTTAGGTGCCCGGTGTAGGTAGAATCATACCATATTTGTCTCTTGTGTCTAGTTCATATCACTTACCATAATGTTGCTAAAGTTTCTTCGTTATAACACATACTAGAATTCCATTCCTTTTAAAAGATAAACAATATTCCATTGTTTGTGTATACCATATTTTGTTTATCCATTCATCCTTCAGTGGACATTTAGATTGTTCCCACCATTTGCTTATTGATAGTAATGCATTTTTATTTGAATTTCCATTTCTATTGTTTTAGTAATATAGATAGAAATCACATTGCTGGATCATAGGGATATATTATCTTTAATTTTTTGAGGATCTACCATACTGTTCTCCACAGCAGCTATACCATTTTACATTCCCACCAGTAATACACAAATTTGCAACTTCTCTGTATTCTTATCACAAGTTTTAAATTTTCTTTTTTGTGTTTACTGTTTTGTTTTTATTATAGCTACCCTAATGGGTGTGAAATAGATCTTATTATGATTTTGATTTGCATTTGTCTGATGACTGGTGACATGGAGCATCTTTTCATGTACTTGTTGGTCATTTGTATATTTTCTTTAAAGAAATATCCATTCAAGACCTTTATCACTTTTAAATGTGGCTATTTATTTTTTGCTGTTGTTGAGTTGTGAGCATGCCATCACACTTGGCTACTTTTTCATTTTTTGCAACTTATTTTGGTTTCATATCTAAGAAATTATTGGCACATCTAATGTTATGGAGAGTTTTCTTAAAGTTTTATGTTTTTAATAGATCTTTGATATACTTTGAAGGAGTTTTTATTGCATAGGTGAGTGAGTGTTCAATTTCATTGTTTTGCATGTGGACATAAATTTTTCTCAATACCATTTGTTGAAAAGACTGTCCTTTCCTCCATTGGATGACCTTGACACTCTTGCTGAAAATCATCTGACTGCCTATGAGAGTTTATTTCTGGGTTCTCTATTCTCTAGTCAATTGATCTATATGTCTTTTTTTGTACCAATCCTGTACTGTTTTGATTACTGTACTTTTGTGGTAAATTCTGAAAAAAGAAAATGTGAGCTTTCCCACTGTGTTGTTCCTGCTCATTTTCAAGATTACTTTGGCTAGTCAGTGTGTCTCATGAGATCTCACTTGAATTTTAAGATGGATTTTTAAATGTTTGTTTAAAAAAGTCATTAGACTTTTTACAGGTATTGCATTAAATCTATAGATCTTTTGGGGGTAGAAGTAACATCTTGATAAAGTTAAGTCTTTCTATTCATGAACATACAATGTCTTTCAATTCATTTGTTTCTTCTCTAATTTCTTTCAGAAATGTTTTATAGTTTTCAATGTATGTAGCAGTTTCTTCCTTAGTTAAATTTATTTCCAAGTAGTTTGTCATAAATAAAATTGTTCCTTTTCATATTGTTCATTGTTACTCTACAATAACAAAATTGATTATTGTGCATTTATTTTTTAATCCTGTAAATTTTCTGAATTCATTTCTTGGTTCTAGCAGTTTTGTTAGGAATATTTAGGGTAATACTGTGATTAGAACTTATTTTCTCTTATAAATTTGTTTATGTGTCTTCCCATCTCTCTCAGATTGTAAATTACTTGAGGGCACACATCACCTTTAATTATGGCTCTTAGTTTTGTTTTTTGTGTATATAGTGAAATAAATAATTTTACTGGAGAAGTCAATACCTATTTTTCAAGAATATTTATGATTTTGAATTATGTCCATATCCTGAGAAGGGACACTCCTGGGATTGACCAACAGAAGATGATTCAGGTCCTTTTCTTTTATAAATCCTTTGGTCTCCATGTGACATATTTCAGGGACAGAAGATACAAAGAAATAAGGGAAGACTAAATTTATTGAACATCTCCTCTCTGCTCGATACAATGCTTATTTCATACTCACAAAAGGCTGATGAGTCAAGTATTATTCTACCGGTTCTGTCCCTAATGAAACAGTAGAGTTTAGAGAATTTAATAGATTTTACATTTACTAAGTAGAGAAGCCATAATTTTATGGGGGAGTAGAGTTACTAGGCAACGAAAATCTTTTAGAGTCGAATGACTAAAAGAAAGTAGAGAAGATGGCAAGACAGGACTAAACAGCATTACCATGGCATTGCAAAAGAGAAAGGGCTAGCTCTCCCACTCGCTCTTATCCTCTGAGATTGAAAATATGTGATTCTGAGTTGAGAAAAGAAAAGGAGTAAGAGATGTGTGTAGGTAATCTGGTACTACAAAATCAGCTCCTTTTTATTATATTGTGCTGAACCTAAACATGAAGTATAGGTGGGCAGAACTAAAGTTGCATAATGCTGTACAGTGAGATAGAAGCTGAGAAACACTTCCTGGATAGCCAGGTCAAACTAAGTAATAAATAAAAGTTGCTCAAAACTTCTGCAATATGAAGAATTCAGGTTACTCTGATCCTCTGGAGCCCTATGAATTATGAGTCAATACATTCAAATCTCTGGTGTGTCTGACTTTGAGACCTATTTTTTCTTCATCATACAGACTTAAGACTCATTATTTCCTAAAAACATACCCTTTCATCAAACTACTTTATCCTCAAGACATTTTCAACATAGCCAGAATCAGCTGTACTGTATTATGTATTATTGAACCTTGCAAAACTATTTTACCACTCTCCCAAAAGTATTTCCCTTTATCTCTCTGTCTACTTTTTTCCCTCTTTGCTCTTTTAGCAACTTCAAAGGAAAAGAACCGAGTAAAAGCATTAGTTTTAGAGCCTCTTGCTATTATTGATGGTTAGTAACTACTACATAATATGCTTGTAAACTGCTAAATATAGACAAAGGCTTATATATTATAGATCTTTTCTATGAAAAGATTTCATTATGTTTCCACAACTGTTAGATGCTGCTGATGATTTCTTTCACTTCCGAAATGAATAATTACAGAATAAAATTAATTGTCAATAACATATTCTGAGGAATATTGTCTGTTACTCAGTTTTGTTTATGTCTGGATTCAATATCACATTTGCAACGTATATGTCTTTCTTTTCAATCATTTTCAAGGTCATATCTTCCTTCAAACATTTGCTTTAAATGGATAGGTCATCTCTGTGCCTGCAAGTGTGTGTGTGTGTGTGTGTGTGTGTGTGTGTGTGTGTGTGTGCGTGTATGTGTGCAGCCATGCCCTTGTGTAGATGGGAATAAGTATAAATTGATTAGCCAGTCTATTTCCAAATATAATCTAAAAGAATTTTTTTGTCATCCTAAAAGTATAGATAAAATGAATTTTGGTAAACATCATATGTCCCAATCTGTTTTTCGATGATGAGAGCTCCTTCCATCTAAAACCAGACATTCAACAGCAAGACTTAGGAAAACAGAATCCTAACTTGCAATAAAACCATTTTAACATTCTGTATGCTTTGTAAGTTTCATAAGCTTCTCCTCTCCTCAAACTACTTGTTTATCTTTGATATTTTTTACATCCTGACATTTAAGAGATAACTTTGCACAAGAACTTCACTCGTTTCCCGACAAAAATGACTCTTTCTTGTCATGAAAATTGCCAGGGGAGAATTTACAAAGTAATTTTACATACAAAGAAAAAGCTCCTGAGTCTCAAGAGGGAAACTGGGGTTTTATACTGTGCCTTGTCACTAATAGTGCTCCCAAAACAACCCCGGAAGGGCTGAGCTCTCTGTGCTGCCTTTCATGTCAATAATAGATCATTAGCTACATTTGGAGTCTAGAAATATGGATAGCTGATGGATGCCTTAGAAAGTATGTGTCATGATTTTGCAAAACCAGGCAGAGGACATATGTCTTTAGAAAGCTTTGGCTGAGGCTGTGCCCTGGAAACCACGTGACACTAACAAGAAGTCTGGTGGAAGCAGATTTCTCAGGAACTCCCCTGTACTTAGTTCAACAGAGTAGCACTCTCAATGCAAATAACAAAAAGGATGGCACCGAGGTTCTGATGCTCTTGTGAGTTCTCGGTAGGGCTCAGCTGGAGACTTTTCTTCTTTTGGAATCTAGCTTCAGAGGGAGCAAGGCAGTTCCTTGGTGTCAGGAACTTTGTTTCATAGTACTAAAGTCTGTAGGGGAGCGGGCTAGGGGATATGAAGACTGTAGCAACAAAGAACCAACCTTGCTGATCACTCCCCATGACGGCAGCCAACAGCAGAGAAGGGAGTCAGCACTTAGCAGACTCCACTTTTATCTCAGGACCCTAGCTCACAGACTAGATGGCAGTGGTCTCTGCTAGTCTTTTTCATATCTTCTGGTTTCTCATCTCTTCTGGTGAGCTTTTCTGGTCTGTTCCCTTGATTAAC
Source organism: Graphiurus murinus (assembly GCA_004027655.1). Lineage (NCBI taxonomy): Eukaryota > Metazoa > Chordata > Mammalia > Rodentia > Gliridae > Graphiurus > Graphiurus murinus. The sequence continues at coordinate 12,797 of PVLC010019284.1, read as the reverse complement.
AACCATAGACCAAGGATGATACTCAAAATGGAAAAGGAAGACAAAGGGGATGATTTAGCTGGTTTGTTAGTAGTGCTGCTGCTTGATTCCTAAATTAGGTCAAAGGAGAGTAATATCTTAATATACAGGAAAATTAATGCTGTAAATATTAGAATCTGGCAAACAGTAAGAGTATAGGGGAAAGGAGAGATGAATTAAAGGCAAATGACAATTAAAAATAACATTATTTTGAGGATAGTCATCTATTATTTTTTTGTACTGGGAATTGAACACAGAGGTGTTATACCTTCAAGATACACCCTAAGCCCTATTTTATTTTTTTTAATTTTGAAACAGTTTTTAGCTAAGTTATTGAGACTGGTCTCAAACCTGTGATCCTCCCGTTTCAGCCTTCCAACTACTGAGATTATAAGCAGGTGCCACTATGCCTAGCAGTCAGTTTTTAATTTTATGGGTATCAAATGATCTCATCACTCATACAATGGAGTCATGGACCAAAAAAAAAAAAAAAAAAAAAAAACCCCATCACCATTACTGTTAGAGAAGAGAGATGGGACTAATATAAATGTCAAAGGAAAAAAGCATCTATTTCCAACAATAAATGAACTTTGAGCATTTAAAAGTACCTCTAACATCATCAAATCAAAATGTTCACTTATTATGTCTGTGTTTTTCTGCTTGCCAAGCTTGTTTTATTTTTGTTTGCTTTCTCCATTTTTTTAACTTTCTCAAACACATGGTGTGTGTTTTGCCTTGGTTTAATCTAAAGAAATATTCAAGTCAAACCGGGCATGGTGGTGCACACTTGTAATCCCAGTACTTGGGAGACTGAGACGGAAAGATCTGGGTTTGCGGCCAGCCTCAGCTATTTAGTGAGGCCCTCTGCAACTTAGTGAGACCCTGTTTCAAAAATAAAGAATAAAAAATAAGACTGGGGGTGTAGCTCAGAGGTAGAATACCCCTGGGTTCAATCCCCAATACCACACACACAAAAAAAGAAAGAAATTCAGAATAGACTCATGAATCATGTACTACTGGAACAGGTTACCCAGCCTTCTGGGGCTCCTACCTCTCTAATTGTAAAATATCTGTGGCAGCAGTGGCATAGAGTTTACAACCTTATGTGATGAAAAAGGATTTAACTTGAGGCTGAACCTGGACAAAGACCCAGAAAAATGTTGCTAGTCCCAGCTTAACCATTAATTGGCAAGGTATTCTCCAGTCTAAACCTCAAAATCCTCATTCTTGAAATGGGTAACAATAGTCTAGTTTATCTCCAGGATCTATGCATCCATATCTGAGGTCCTTAGAATCTCCAAAGCAATATTGTTATTGTTGATAATTTCAACCAAATAACAACATATCACGTTTTTAATACATAACATAAGGTTTGAGGGGAAAAAAAGGCAATATTAGACACAACTCCCTTCTATTCCAGAATTTCTTCGGCCCAGGAGATTAGAAATCACTGTTCTGATGCAAGAAATTTGGTGTCAGGAATATCTCTGCCTTTGCACTTTGCATTTTAAAAGTTTTAATGCATTTGTATTGGATTCTCTGCTCTTCTTGCCCCTGGTGCAGTTACAAGTGGGTTATTGATTGCAGCTTTCTGAAAATGAGGAGGAAAAAAGAGACTTTTGTTCTCCCAACCAATTGCCATAAGTCCTGCTTTCACATCCAACTTCCCCGCTTTCCTTTGCCTGTGGTCCAAATGTAGACAAGGCATTTATATCTGAACAGGAAACTGACTTTTTTTTTTCTTGGCCCTAGATTTCTGAAAAACAAAATGTTATTTGCAAAACAGAGAAAAATATACCCTGATAGACTTGTTCTGATCCAAGACTGAAAGCATGCCTAACAAATGAAGGGACTTGGTGTGATTTAGTGTAATGCCAGCAGCAGAAACACAACTGTAAATTATTCTTTTCCAACCTGCTCTCTGAGGCCCAAATTGCTGTTTTGCTGTCTGCATCTTTAATGATGGTTGATACATCCCCTGGGAAGGAAAGTACTGATCTCTTCTATCTTGCTTTAGCAGCTGACACATATATAATATATATATGCTGACACATATATAATATATATTATGTATATATATTATATATTATATAATGTGTGTATATAATTACACACACACACACACACACACACACACACACACACACACACACACAGCAGTCACCAGAATCAAGTCAGGCAAGAGGAATGGATGAGAAAGAATAAAAAATTGGTTTCAATTTGCTTTAAGTGGCAAATAATTTTTATATACAAGCAACTCCCACACCTCAGTTATTATTTAATCTGGCTTGGATTTAAACAATAATGAATCCTGATACTTATGACAGATTTTTGTATTGTTATTATTTATTTGACAAGTCAAAATTACACCTTGAACTAAATGGAGAGGGCAATACATGTAGCTGCGGTGTTTACAAATAACTGAGGATGGTGTCCTGAGACTCCAGATAGTATCTAACATTTGACCCTTCAACTCAAAGATGAGTTTATTTGGCCTATCAAGATTGCATATCTGGGTAAAGGAGCAGATTTGGAAATTTAAAAAGTCTTCCCAAGAAAAACTAGCTGAGAACTGCAGAATTGCTGGAAATTAATCAGAGAAAGAGAAGGACCTGGTGTACTCTCCTCTTATATAGATATGCAGAAATACTAAATATCATGGATTGTTCATGATGAAGATAGAGGGCATTGCCTATTGCACCTGTGAACAAAAAAAGCTTTCAAGAAAAGAAAAAAGTGTTTTACAACAGAATTCTCCATCAAATGACAACCAAACTTTGAGCAACAGATCACATCTTATTATAAAATATTAAAGGGATACATGAGTAGCCCTACATGTGGATTCAAAAAGTTTTGTTTTTAATCTAGAAACCCTTTTATAGGTTGAGGAAAACATCGAGTAACAGTAACACATGTCCTAGGAAAGGCTGGTTAAATGTGGTTGCATCAGTAGAAAAAACTTTCTGAGGTTGAGGAAGGAATGCACCTTGCTCTTTAGACTCTGTTCCAATCAAATCTTCCTTGCAATGATGTGTAGTGTTCAATTTCTCACAAGACAAACTAAAGAGAACCCAGAAACTGGAGCACAGTCAGAGACAAAAGAAATGACTGAGAGTATTGTGAGCTTGAAATGATGAAATGAAACCTGGTAGCCACGGTATTGCAACATATACATATATACCATCTCAGCTAACCTCTTTTGTACTCCATGCCTGCTCTTTTTTCAGAGGTGGCAAATAGATTTCAACCTCTTAAGCAATGAGTATGTTCAACTGGTTGTAACCCTGGAGTGATGTGACAAGGTGCTGAGTCTATGTGCAAACTCAGCCAAGGAAGCAATTAGCAATGGCTGTCACAGCCAGGGGGCAGGAGTGGCAGCACTGAGCCCAGGTGTCAGCCATTTCTGCCTCATCAGCTGAGTCCTTTGACCAGCAGTAATCCATCTTTGGACCTTGAGCTCACCTTCACCTCAGCCTCACAGTGACCCCTCCAACAGAACTGGTGAATCTTTCTGGAAGGAAGCCAGGCCAAAATGAGCCTATAAAGCCATCTTCATGTGCACTAGTGAGCTTGCAGGCAAATACTAAACTCTGATGCTCTCCTTCCATGTCCTTCAAATGAATTAGAAGAAGCATGTCTGAGTAGGTGCCACATGTGAATTGTCTTTCTGCAGACAGTAGGGACTGAATTCTAATAAGTTTTCCTGATCCCTATGAATGTACTCAGAGAAATGTATCTTTAAAAGATAAAGAAGGGAACCATTTGCCTAAGGTAGATGAGAGGTCAGACCTTCCATAGTCCTTATGATGACTGACCCCTTTCACCCCCACCCCGACCCTTTCTCCCCAATCCTAGACTCATAGGCATCCACAAAGTCCAAATGAACTGACTTGATGAGGCACTGGAGAAAAACATAATAGAATGGCTCTGTGGCTAAGGAGAGTAGACATTAAGAAGACTTAGGCATTTGCTCCCTTGACTACAGTTAGGTCTCTTTGACATGGTACTGTGAGCCAGAATACAAGGGTTTGAGTTGTAGTTTCACCAGACAAGGACTTAGATAAATTATTCAATCCTATTAGAAACAAGGCACAAAGAAATTAATATCCTTCTTCTATAGAGTTGTTTGGGGCTTAAATGATGAATCTCTTTAAATTATTTTTGCTTGGTTTTAAAGTAATAGATTATTATTGCAAAAATTTATCTCAAAACAGTAATATATGTAGACAGAGAAAAAGAGAAACAAATATTTTCTAATCCTGCAACCTAGAAACAACCACCATGACCATAGCCTTCTGAAATCCTGCTATGAAAGTGTAAACATTATACATAAATTGATAGGTTATGTGTCAATTAAATGGTCTTTAAGCATTTTTTTTTCTTTTTGATGCACCATGTAGCAGTGAGGTCGTGTTTTCACTGATGAGCCCTATCCATGATGAGAAAACAGAGATCAGAGGACATTCTTGGGCTATGAAATTCCTGTCATGCTAACAGCAACCACAGAAGCTTCCCAGTGTTTTGTGCTTGAACGTAAGCCTGTCACTAGTAAATTTACTTTGGCCCTATTGCCATCAATTTGTGTTGTATCTGGTTTAATCACATGTGAGTCACATATTTTATATTCTGGGTGAGTCAAGTTGCTTTTCCTTGACCTTTCTCTTCTATAATCATACTGCTGGAGCTCAGCACTCATATATTAAAAGGAGTACACAAAATAAAACTAAATAAGGTCAGGAAAGACCTGCAGAGGCTGGGCTTAAGACACCCATTCCCTATCCTGTCCCACCAGAGAAAAATATAAACTACCCAAGTATAGTAGATTCGTGAAAAGGAGAGAGCCACATTCATATTATAGATAAAGTGATTTTGATCCTTCACTTAAAACTCTTCTCTTGCACATTGTGTTCAACAATGTGCTCCGAGAATATATTTTGACTTCATTATTCATTTGTAATTTGTTCAACTTTGAACAGCATGGCAAAAGGAAAGAATAGGAGATGATGTCTTGAGCTCCCTCTAGAGGTTAGTGGACTGCTTAAGTTATTGTTTTCCTCTCCAACTTTGATGCCATGACTATTGCTGCAACCTACTGCAGTCCACAGATAACCTCTTTAAGAATAGAATCACATCACCTGACTGACTGTCAAATAAAATCAATTAACCAATGAAGTTATAATCATTCACAAGAGGCTTCCTAATTAGGAATAAGAAATTAAGTCCGATGTAGTTCCTTGGCATTGACCCTGACACCAATCCAAAAATAATAAGGTCTTAGAAATCAAAGACAGGACTTACCATTTAAGTCATGTGAACATTTACTCAATTAAGATAGTTTTGGAGCCGGGCGTGGTGGCACACGCTTGTAATCCCAGCACTCGGGAGGCTGAGACCAGAGGATCCGGGTTCGCGGCCAGCCTCAGCTACCTAGTGAGGCACTCCGCAATTTAGTGAGACTCGGTTTCAAAATAAAGAACAAAAAATAGGGCTGGAGGTGTAGCTCGGAGGTAGAATGCCCCTGAGTTCAATCCCCAGTACCGCAAAAAAAAAAAAAAAAAAAAAAAAAAAAAAATTAAGATAGTTTTGTATACACATTTGCCATCATTTTAGGAAAACCTGGTTAAAGTGGTAAATTAAAGAATCAGTTAAGTTGGGTAGAGTTGCTTTTGATGTGGGCAATATGCACTTAAGTCTCCACATTAGAAAACAAATATAGACAAGTAAAAGCCCTCTTGAAAATCCCATAAACTGTCCACAAACTAGAGGAAATATTTTGTCATATAATCCATAAATAGCTTTTAACAGATTTTTAACTCTTCTTCAATATTTTGGTTTTAGTTTTTTTTTTTATTATTTCCATGACCCTTAAAAATGTCAGCAATTGGTCACATAAATAATTGTTTTCATTTCTTCAAATAATCAAAAACTACTTTCCATAGAATTAACTCTTTCATATCTGTTTGCCCCCAGGACATAAACATTGAGTTGAAGGAACTATAGAACTGTCAGTCTCATTTAACTTGACATAGATTCAGTAAAGATGTTAAGATATATATTTTTGTTGCAATGTTAGACTAAAGGGAAAAGATACTGGGAAGTTTATCCTAGAGACAATTATTGGTTCGTATTCTTTTGTTCTTCACTCTACAGTCAATCAAATAACAGGAATTCAACCACTTTTTTAATAATAACATAATTATTTACTTTAGTTCCTACTTTTAACCAAGCACCACAGTAAGCTGTCACAGCAGCTTTTCATGATTATGTACTATTTCAATTTTTTAGATGATCTTAGAGAAATTAACTATCTTTCCACATGACTATGAAGCAAATAAATTGTGGACCACAAGTTGAGCCCAGCAGGCTAAAGTTCATATTCTTCTCATCCGTCTAAAGAAAATCTATTCTTTGAAAATGGTATTTGAATTTCCTATATCTGATAAATAACTGCTCTGCTTTCAACAAGAGTTGAACTAGTTACAGAGAGTAAAGCACTATGTGATTTATCCTGGTGCATAACCCCATCTATAAAAAAGTATTTCTCCTCTTTCTTAGCACTTTCTTAACAGTTCAACTCATCCTGAAAACTCTAAATTTACAGTATCTTCCTTGCCCAGTGTCATCATTCTTCAGGCTGGAAAGTACTCCTTGGTGAGAAGCTAAGCATGAGTTCTAAAAGTATGATCACCAGCCAAGCAACATCAGAATCACTAAGGAACTTATTATATATGCAAAGTTTAGGGTCCCACTGAAGACCTGTCAATTGGAAACTCTAGGGTGGAGGCATAGAGATGTGTTATTTATCAAGCCCTTCATGTGATTCTGTTCCTCAGTCAAGTTTGAGAAACAGGGATGCACAGAAATACCCTACCCAGGTGTGTGCCACTCACACAAATCTCTCAGATATTAAAACACCCTTTTGTATGATCCATGCGAAAGCATTATCAAGCATCTGAAAACAAATTATTGCAAGAGTGTCAGGTCTGTATTCGTCTACCTGTTTGTTATTTTGCCTTAAACATAAAGACGTTAATTAACCAAAGAGCCCATGCAGAGAAAAGCACCTCTGCTTTACCCTAGAGAGACTATAATGGTGGATTCTGAGTTGCAGATATCTGTGAACACAGACACACATGCACTCATACACACACATAAACCCTTAAATACTCAAGCACAAAGGGAACTGTGCCACATATAGGGCAGGCCTAAAATGTCCAAGCATCCATGTGTAGGTTTGAGAGCCGACAGGCAGTGCTTGATTTACTTTAAATATACACACAATATATTTTAAAAGATATGGTAAAACTGCATCTATCAACGGAAAGAACCTTGGCCTTTGGCTCTTAGCCTGCTGTGTGATCTCAGACAGGTAAGTGGCCTCTCTTTTACTATCAGTATCTTCATCTATATAATGGGAGTGTGAACCATATTTGAGCACCTTCCATGTGCTGAACATTGTACTAAAAGTTATACATTCTTATAGATAGCACTTCTGACTTCCCCTGGAGTTAGGTATCATAGGCCCCTGTTTTACAAGTTTGAAGTTCAAAGATGTTGAGGGAGTTGCTCGAGGTCACACAATAGTTTAGTGATGAAATGGAATTTAATCATTTTCTGTGATTCCAAACCCTGTGCTCTTAACCATGACATTTCCTCTAAAATTGACTCTATTTCCATTATTCTCTCATTTCAGAACTCAAATATTTTCTATCTGAAATTTTGGGGTTTTTTTTCAGTAAACATGAGTTATTTTAAATTGCATGTATAGTTGAGTAGGTCACACTTGAGATAAAGTAATTCTGAGAGATTTTTAAAGGCATAGAAAATAAGGATGTCTTTTATATGAATATTTCTGGTAAATTTAAATATATATAATATTTTTACCTCCTTTAAGGTCACTTTGCTAGGTTACATGCATAAATATGTGCAACTTTATTTTTCTTCACACAACTACCAAGTTTGGAATGTCTAGAGATAACTTAGCTTGACAAGAGAGGACAGTAATAAAATGGGTAATATTTACTTTATTTTGTCATTCTTTAATTCAAGTGGCCCAAAATAGCCTTCAAAATTTTTAAATATAATTTTGTTGAAACTGGGGACTACTGTGTCTTCTTTAGTGTGTGTCCCTCCTATCTGTCAGGATCAATACATGATTGTTTAATAACCTTTACCAATGAGGAAAGAAATACCAAATTTGGACAATCTCCCCCTTCTGCACCATTAAAGATAAATTTATTTATTGAGATTATTTGTCCATTACTCAAGTAAGTCTACTGATTTCAGTATGAGTTTTAATTGAGAAATATTAAGTAAAAGGAGTGATTTTGGGGGCCAAGGTTTTAAAAGAGATGCAGCCATATTGTGAATGAGAAACACAAAAAGCAGTAGAGGGTGTGGGTGCCCTGGACAGGAGGAGCTGGGCAAAAGTTCAGTAAGATGAGATAGATCTAAGTCAATATCAAGTCAGGCTGCCTGTAACCCTATTCTACTCTAAAGAAGAGGTTGTCCCAAACATAGGCATATAACTAATAAGGTAGAGACTAGATCTATCCATGTATTCCCACCAACTAACATACTCAGACCTATCACTGAATAAATACTTGTGCTTAACACCTACTGTTAGCTAAGCAACCACTACATGTTAGATGCTTTAAATACATTGTCTCTTATCCTATAAATTTTCACACCATGTTGTTTATTCTCGTAGTTGTTTCAAAAGGATTTTGTGTGTATGTGTTTGTGTGTTGCTAGGGATTAAACTCAGGGATGCTCTACCAGTAAGCTATATCCCTAGCCCTTTTTATTTTATTTTGAGATAGAGTCTCTCTAAGTTGCTGAGACTGGCCCCAAACTCACAATCCTCCTGCCTCAGCTTCCCAAGAAGCTGAGATGACAGGAATGCATTGTTTCACCTAACTCCAAAAGATTTTCTTGAAGGCAAAAAAAGAATAGATTCAGTTTCATTAAAATAAGATACATTCTGCATTGTTTATAACTGAAAAATTAGCATCAAACACCAGAATAGTAACACAAATAATATATATTGATATATATTATAAAGTCTGGAAACTCAAGCTTTACTCCAATAAAATTTCAACAAATATTTGGTGCAAATGGCTGCATCAATGGTCACCATTGAACAAGTTGAACAAGTTGGCACAAATGGTAAAAACACACCGATGGGATAAAATCCTTTCTTTTTTTTTCACAACACGAATATTTTTAACACAAAAATTGCAATTTTGTGAAAGAATATATAAGTTCACAGCAAATTAAGATAAGCATCAAAATAATCCTAAGAATTAAAACTTCATGGGAAGCCAGGTGCAGTGGTATACACCTGTAATCCCCATACTTCTGAAGCTAAGACATGAGAATCCTAGGTTCAAGGCTAGCCTCAGCAACTTAGGGTGGCCCGCAGGAACTTAGTGAGATCCTGTTTCAAAATAAAATAAGGCTGTGAGTTTAACTCAGAGGTAGAATGCCCCTGAGTTCAATTCCCAGTACAACAACAACAAAAACCTTCATGGAAGAATTTAACATGATCCATTTCCAAGCAATATCTCACCCAGCCCAAGTAAATATCTCACCCAGCCCAAGTAAATGAGGCTGTGCTCTAAGGGAAAAAGGAAAGCCAGGGGTAACCAGCTCACATTGGCAAAAACTGTCAGAGAGCCACTGCTAGTATTACTGGATGCAACACTTGACAAGTGTTGGGGGAGTGTCAAGTGTTGGGGGGGTGGGTGTTTTGTCCAGTGACTAAAGAATGTAAAAGAGGAAGCTTTTTTTTACATATCAGCTTCTAATCCTAGGGAATTGACAAGTGACAGATAAAAAAATAGGAACAATGGGAGAGAGGAATTGGCTAATAAAGGAGAGGAATGTTCATATTTTTCTAGGAATAGGCGGAGATCTTCCAGGAACTCAAGTACCACTTCTCTTCATTTCTTTCATGGTCTGATGTGTTTCCAGTCTTGGAAGCTGAGAGTTTTAGTGGGAAGAGGACGAGGTGAGTGTAGATGAAGCTAACCATACACTATCATTTTGGACAAAACATTTCTCTAATGCTCAGTAGATCTATGTGCAGAGTTGAGTAGACTGTGTCACAAAAGTTAAAGCAACAAAGGAGACTGACACAATATGAAGATAGAGGTGCCAAGCCTTTTCATTTCATTTCTGTCACCCATGGGACATCAGTGTGCACTAGAGTCAGTGTGTTCAGCTTAAGTGGCATTCATGTCCGGAAAGAGTAAGCTAGGCAACTGCTATAGTCACAACCCACACATCAGAGACGTTATATACAACCAAGTTAGTGAGAGATTAATAATGTATTGCCCAGATGTGTGAACTCCAGAATGAGTGATTTTTAAGTCAATTAAAAGCAAATGAAGCTGGGGAGGTTGTTTAGGTTTTTCCTCTGTAACACTATTATCCCAACTTGACAACTGAGAAAACTGAGATTTATAGGTAGGAAGTAATTTGCTCAGAGGCACAGTGTTAATAGGTAAAGCAGACAAGGTTGGACTCCAAATCAGGCAATGACATCTTGACCCACAACTCCTAGAAAAGCAAATGGCTCCAGGTCTAAAAAAGAAACTGGTAATGAACTGCTAAGAGATAAGCTTCATATTAGTGTCCAAGGTGCAGAGTTTGGGGATAATAAGGATGACTGGAATCAAAATATTCTGAGCACAAGAGGAAAGCTCATCGCCATGCAGTGCTGCCTGTTTGTTTACTTTCTCCCTCTTTCCTTTATTGCTCAGCACCCCCACCTCATCGCACCAGGAACAGCCCCCCAACATACTTGAATATCAACTCTGGAAGTTGGGAACAGGACTTTTTTTTTTTTTTTTGGTACAGGAGATTGAACTCAAGGGCATTCTATCTCTGAGATACATGCCCTATTTTATTTTGAAACAGGATCTCACTAAATTGCTGAGGGCCTCACTAAGCTACTGAGAGTAACCTTGAATCAGAGATCTTTCTGTCTCAGTCTCCCAAGTACTGGAATTACAGGTATGTGCCACCATGCCCAGAGAGACAGGACATATTGAAGATACAGAAGGCTCAATATACACAGAGATCCAGCTATTTCCCAGGTTCCTCTGTCTACTCAGAGCTAAACAACTGGCTTTCTAGGTATTCTTTCCCAGCAACAGTTTGTGACCCTGTCACTAAAAGCCTGGCCAATAGGAAAAGAACACTGCCTACAACGTTCGTAATGATGTTCGTGATTAGTTTTATTACTTATCAATTGCCAGAAAGGATGATGGGGAAAGAGTTCTCTAGTGTATCTGCTAGGGTCAATATAGACCAATAGCAACTCCTTTCCTTGAGTCCTCCCAGGTAACTATTATTATTAGCTTGTAGTGTCATGACTCCCTCATTTGATATCTTTATTCATTATGCAAAACATTTTTCTCACTCTTTGGTAATGTCGAGAACTAAGGGAGCCAGAGAGTTAAAAATCAATTACCTATAAAGCTCCTTCTTCAAACAGTACTCAATATTGGATTATTGGCTGGCTATCTTGTCCCTGGTTTATCTAAAAAAGCTGACGGGGTAGGCTTTAGGTTATGTCAGTCACAGAAACAAAAAGAGAAAAGTAGGAGGCAGTGTGGTGGGAGATGGCTGTTCTCAAGGCTGCAGAGTAGAGAACCAGTTGCCGAGCATTGAGGAAGGAAGGCAGTGAGGCTGGAAGGAAGAGAAAGAGGGAAGAATTGATTGCTGGGGCCACTGATTTATTTGGTTCCAGATTGGCCAATTCATTTGGTATTTTTCAATAGAATGTAAAGAGCCAGAATGGTTGCATATATCCGTAATCCAAGTACTTGGGAGGCTAAGATAGGAGGATCACAGGTCCGAGGTAGCCTTGGCAACTTAGTGAGTCCCTCCATATCTTAGCAAGACCATGTTTCAAAGTAAGAAATAAAAGGAGTCCAGAGTGTTGCTTGGAGGTATAATGCCCCTGGGTTAAATCCCTAGTAATACACAAACACAAAAACATTGAATTTAAAAATCTAGGAAGGTTTTACTATAACACTAGCATTGAAAACCTTTGAAAGGGAAATAACAAAAGTAGAGTATTAGAAACCAAGAAAATGTGAAGGTATGACTCGGGGCTCACCATTTATCAATAACTTCTCTAAGTAGTCTGTTGTATGATGTATAAATGATGCATTTATAAGTAAAAGATGAGAAGTGATAAGCACCATGAGAGAATAATTGAATCTTGGAGGATCTCAGAATGAGCAGGAAACTGCCATGCTGCCTTGGGGCAGAGTGAACAGAGGAGAGGCTTTCAGGGGGATGTGTCAATGTCATCCTTGAATGAGAACAGTCATATGAATATTAAACCCAAGTCAAATGATTGTGAATACCAAAGGCCACAAATATAAATATAAAAATCCAATTTTCTTCTACTTTTCTTAGCACTGCACTTCGTTCTGCCTGAAATACATGTTTTTTTCTGCCTAGTAATAGAAATTTTATCTAGTGATTTCCAGGTGTACTCAATCTATTCTGGATGCATTCATTTCTTTTGAGTTTGAGATTAAGCAGTTTGGTGTTTTTCAGCCTTTGAAGGGCTGTAGAGGGGGTGGAGCTTATGTAGTAGTACCAGGCAGTGGTGGAGTGTGGTGCTCTTCACAGCCATCCTTTCGGCTTCAGGGTCTTCTGCTGAAGTCCTCTTATTCTTTCCCATCTAAGCACCTTCAGGGTTTCCCAGGCTCCTTTGGCCATTTCTTGCCCCTGCCCCATGGGAATGGACACCCCCC
>PVLC010019283.1:0-30874 GCA_004027655.1 Graphiurus murinus | reverse complement strand
TTGCGGTACGGGGGATTGAACTCAGGGGCATTCTACCTCCGAGCTATACCCCCAGCCCTATTTTTTATTCTTTATTTTGAAACCGGGTCTCACTGAGTTGTGGAGTGCCTCACTAGGTAGCTGAGGCTGGCCGCGAACCCGGATCCTCTGGTCTCAGCCTCCCGAATGCTGGGATTACAAGCGTGCGCCACCACGCCCGGCCTATTTTTTATTCTTTATTTTGAAACAGGGTCTCACTAAGTTGCAGAATGCCTCACTAGGTAGCTGAGGCTGGCCACGAACCCGGATCCTCCGGTCTCAGCCTCCCAAATGCTGGGATTACAAGCATGTGCCACCACGTCCGGCTCCCAGCCCTATTTTCTGTTCTTTATTTTGAAACAGGGTCTCACTAAGTTGTGGAGGGCCTCACTACGTAACTGAGGCTGGCTGTGAACCTGCAATCTTCCTGTCTCTGCCTCCCAAGTACTAGGATTACAAGTGTGTGCCAACACACCCACCTTGTCTTGTCACATTTCTGAGGGCTGGAAGTCCCAGAGGGAAGGATCTGTTCCCCTCTCTAGCTGTAGATGGCGTCTTCTCCCTGTGTCTTTATCCGATCTTCCCTCTGTAGCGGCTCTGTTCGAATCTCCTCTTTTTACAAGGACACCAGTCCTGTTGGATTAGGGCCCACCCTAGTGACCACATTTTAACTTAATTGTAAACTGCGCATGGTGGCACACACTTGTAATCCCAGTACTTGCTGAGACAGGAGGATCACAGGTTCAAGGACAGCCTCAGCAAGTAGTGAGAGTGTTTCCAAATAAATAAAATCGGGCTGAGGGTGTAGCTCTAAGGTAGAATGCTTCTGGGTTCAATCCCCAGTACCACAAAAAAAAAACTTAATTGTAGAGCTTCTCCAAGCTGTCACCTTCTGAGGTCCTGGAGACTAGGACTTCTCCTTGTGAATTCAGCACATAGCACTGCTTATGTAGGAACGATGAGGCTTCGCTGAGAACCTGCACGTGTTGAATAGAAGCCAGCCGGCTGTGGAGCTCAGCCTGGCAGCCTGTGAGTGCTGAGCGTCTGGACGCCCGTGCAGCCAGTGACTCCCTTTGGAAAGGAGGGCGTCCCAACACTGTCTGCTGCTTCTTTGCCAGCGGGTAGCTGGAGATACGTGTCTGGCATTTGATACTGGGTTTTAATAATGTTTCCTATTATGAAACTGGGGGGGATTAGCACATTTCAAAGACCAAAGAATCCCACAATTACTATTGGCATGGACCTCTTTCCCTGCATATATTTTGGGGTTTTAGTATGTACTCCCAGGAAGAGTTAGGGTTGGAGTATGGCTCAGTGGAGCGCTTGCCTAGCATGCACGAGGCCTGGGTTTCATCCCCAGCATCACAAAAACAAAACAAAAAACTTTGTTCCTCCAAATTAAAAGTTGTAAGAGCCTACAGTGGCTATCAGAAACAGTGACCTTGAGTTTGTACTTCAGTGAGGGTACAGTTAAATGTTACAAGCCTAGTGCAGTGGCACATGCCTATAGTTCTAGCTACTTGGGAGACTGAGAGGCAAGAGAATCACAGGTTCAAGGCCAGCCTCCGCAACTTAGTGAGACCCTGTTTCCAAATAAAAAAAATAGGGCTAGGGTCATAGCTTGGATATAGAGTGTTCCTGGGTTCAATCTCCAGCACCCTCTCCCCACACACACACACATCAGCCTGGGCAACATAGCAAGACCCTATCTCAAAAAAAAAAAAAAAAATCCTACCTACTGAAAAGCTTCCTTAATCCTAGGGCCTTGCACGTTCTAGACTTGCACGTTCTAGACTAGTGCTTTGCGACTGAACTATACCCTCGGCTTTTTATATGGTAGGATAAAAATAGAGGAATGGGTCATGGGCTAGAAAGTAAAACAAAGCCACGCAGGAGGAAATCATCAGTCTGAGATGTGTTGTGTTCATAAAGAGCAGTCGTGCAGATTTCCCTGCCTCAAGGGGACCCCATTAGATGACGTCCTCCGCCATATCTGCATCGTGGGTCCCTCGGGTATTTTTAAAGGTAGCCTATTACAGCACTTTTTTTTTTTTTTTTTTTTTTTTTTTTTTTTTTTTGCGGTACTGGGGATTAAACTCGGGGGCATGCTACCTCTGAGGTACACCCCCCAGCCCTATTTTTTACTCTTTATTTTGAAACAGGGTCTCAATAAGTTGTAGAGGGCCTTACTAAGCAGCTGAGGCTGGCCACGAACCCGGATCGTCAGTCCCATCCTGCCAAGTACAGGGATTATTTGGCACATTTTTTTTTTACACTTGAAAATGTGACCTATGACTGGGCAGAGTGTCACATGCCTATAATCCCAGTAGTGGGAGGCTGAGATAAGATCATAGGCTTGAGATACCGCTTATGGTAGAGCACTTGCCTAGCATGTGAAGTCCTCTGGTTCAATCTCCAGATAGAAAAAGGGAGGGAGAGAGGAAGCTTCTAGTTAGATATTTACTGAGATATTAAAAATTACAAAAACCTTCAGTTGTGATTGTGCAGGTTTGTAATCCTACTACTTGGGATTGAGACAGTAGGACCACAGGTTTGTTTTGTTTTGTTTTTTGTTTTGTGGTACTAGGGGTGGAGCCCCAGGGCATTCTACCTCCACGCTATACTCCCAGTCCTATTTTTTTATTCTTTATTTTGAAACCAGTTCTCACTGAGTTGCCGAGGACCTTGCTAAGTAGCTAAGGCTGGCCATGAACCTGTCTCAGCCTCCCAAGTACTGGGATTACAAGTGTGCACCACTATGCCCTGCTAAAAATAAACTTAAAAAATAAATAAAATAAAAATAATTTTTTTTAAAAGGGGCTAGGATCTAGCTCAAGAGGTAGAATGCCCCTGGGTTCAATTCCAATACACATACACATACACACACGCACACACATAAGCTTTGTGTGTGTGTGTGATACTGGGGGTGGAACCCATGAGCCTTCTACCTCTGGGCTACACTCCCAGACCTATTTTATTTTTTATTTGGAAGTGGTCTTGCTAAGATGCTGAGAGCCTCACTAAGTTGCTGAGGCTGGCTTCGAGCCTGTGATCCTCCTGTCTCAGCCTTCCAAGTACTGGGATTATAAGTGTGCATCACTATGCCCGGCTTACATATAAGATTTGAGGTGAGGAATATTAAGTAAGAATAAGCACGTAATTATTTCACAAACTAGACCATATTTATATAGCCTTTGAGGGGAAACTTTTCTGGCTGTAGATTTTATTAGGATTCTAGTGTGAAGATTTCCCAGAGGTTTCTTCATAGATTATTTTTTGTGTACTGGCAATTGAACCCAGGGTTATTTTACTTCTGAGCTACATCCCCTAGCCTTTTTTATCTTTTTTTACTTTGAAACAGGGTTTTGCTGAGTTTCTGAAGCTGGCCTCAAACCTGTGGTCCTCGTTGTCTCAGCCTGAGTACTGGGATTGTAATCATGTGCCACCATGCCCAACTACCTTCTTTTTCTTGTCCTTGGGATTGAACCTAGGGGCACCCCCAGCCTTTTCCTTTTTTTGTTTGGAAACAGAGTCTTGCTAGGTTGCTGAAGTTTATCTCAAACCTGCCATCCTCCTGTCTCAGCCTCCCAGGTACTAGGATTACAAGCATGCTTCACCACGCCCAGCTTGCAAATAGTCTTAATCAGACCTTTGGTCTCCTCTTATTTATTGTTTCTAAACGACAAGTACATTTCATTCACCGTACTCTTTTACCCCATAATACCTGTGTGTGTACTTCCTCAGAACAAAAAAGATGGGTAGATGATACCTCTATTATATCAGTGACAACTGAATGAATATACCTTTTGTGCGGGTGTGTAGAATTGTTCCAAAGAATGTGTACATTTTTAGCATGTCCACAGTCCGTGGGCACCGCCTGAAGATGCAGAAGGAGCAGCAGCTCAGACCTTGGCTCCGAGGGCCTCCCGCTGCGCGCTCCCAGCCTGGCTCCTTCTCGTGCCAGATGCGTGGAGCCCCCACGCCAGCCAGCAGCCAGCTCTGACGCTCCTCGCTGGTGCCTGCTGGCTAGATTCAGTTCTGGCTGTGGGACTGCCCTCCTGGAGATGCCCCTCCCAAGCCCCAGGCGCTTTTGTCTGTGCTTCTGAGAGACTGGCTGTAAGTTGGGGCTCCCATCACCCCTGCTCTTGTTTAATTAATTTGCTCAAGCAGCTTGCAGAACTCGGAAGCACTGGCTTGTGTTTGCCAGTGTATTGTAAAGTGTGTTACACAGGGCATGGGGAAAGGGGCTGGGCACCACCCTCTGGGAGCCTCCGCCTGTTCTGCTCTCTGAGCTCTGCCTTTTGGGTTTATGGAGATTTCGTTGCGAGGGCATGATTGAAGCATGGACAGAGGGTGGAAAGGTGATCGGCTAAAAAGGGGATGAGCTAATGCTGACAGGCGAGTGGGGATCCAGTGGGTCCCCTCCAGAGGCCTTTCTGTGAGCATCCCCTCCTCCCAGGGGCACGGCAGGGCCCCCTCGGAAACGCATCTGTGCTCTGCTCTCAGACAAGGGAATCAGGAGTTCTTTTTGGCCAGCTCCCAGACAGAAAGGCAGAGGAGGATTCGTTTCTATCTCTCTCTCTCTCTCTCTCTCTCTCTCTCTCATCCACTCCTGGAGCTTTCTTTCTCATCTCCAGGTTTTCTTCTCAGTTGGGTACTGGCTTGTGCCATCTGTGATTTATTGTGGCTGTTTAGGAAAGTTGATTCAACTCAGTGGTGTGCCTGCCTGACTTTCATTAAAACTTGGTCGAGTCAAAAGTTACTGCCTGTGGCTGGGCACAGTGGCACCAATCCCAGCTACTGAGAGGCTAAGGAAGTAGGAGCACAGGTTTGAGGCCAGACTGGATAACTTAGGGAGGTTTGTCTCAACTCTCTAAAAAGGGCTGGGGGTGTGGCTCGGTGGTCAAACACCTCTAGTTTTAATCTCCAGTAAACCACTGTGCGTGCACACATGCGCGCGCGCACACACACACACAGTTGCTGCCTCTGGCTTTGTGATTCAAGCACAGCATGGGCAGGTGGGGGGCAGTCGGTGGACTGTGGGGTGCCTGGCTGTTTCTCCCGGTGCTCCAAGGAGCACGTGAGCACTGTCCGAGCTTGGGGGTGATTCCAACCAGGGAGGCGTGAGTTGTGGCTTAGCAGCTGCGTGTTAGCAGTCAAGATAGCCCTTGGGCTCTGCCAGCACAGGAAGGAAGTGGGCTCTGTCACGCTGCTTGAGAGTGTGGGTTAGGGTCAGACCTGGGTTCAAACCCCGACCAGATCGTTAGGGGTGATGTGGCCTCTGCCAGGCTGCGCTGCCTCGGCTCTCCAGGGGAACAGGGTTGGTGTCTGTCCCTTCTCTGCTAGGGTTTTGTGGTGCAAAATGAGTTGCCATGGGAAATCGGTCACACGGGATAACGCCTGGCAAGTGCCCGCTCAGGTCTCAGGAGCGTTGACTTGGTTACGTTACGTTTTCCTCGCTGTAGGGGAGGGCACCGGGGCTCAGCATCCCGGAGACACGGCAGGGCCAGTGCGGGCGTGTCTGGTGTTGGGGAGTCTGCGTGGGATCCTCATTAGTCTCTTGGGCAGTCTAAAGGGAACGTGTTTGTGGCACCAGAGGTTACGGCATTCATCAGGGGAAGCGCAGGACGGCCAGGACGTGTCAGCTGTGAGAACAGTCAGGAGCCGGGGTGCGGAGGCTGCAGCACGAGGTTGGTGGGAGAACAGAGCCCTCTGCCCTGAGGGTGCAGCGACAGTGGCCGCGGCTGTAGAAACCGCCCCAGCTGCCCTCGTCTTCCCTGGGTGTTCAGGCAGAGCCGGCCGGCCCCTGAGGCAAGGAGGCAAGGGAGGTGGCCCGTCCTGAACAGATGAGCCCCGCTCCATCCGGGAGGCTCCCCCAGGAGGCCTCCGCTCCTAGTGCACGTGGCGCCTCTTGAACTTGGTGGCGAGTTGGTGTGGCCTGGCAGGTCCAGCACGTCTCCTGGCTGGTCTCACTTAGCAGCTCTCTCCCCCCAGCCCACATCCACCGAAGTGCTGCCTTCACCAGTGCGGTGGCACACGCCTGTCACCCCCGTACCTGGGAGGCTGAGATAGGAGGATCACAGGTTCAAGGCCAGCCTCAGCAACTTAGTGAGACCCTGTTTACGAGACCCTGTTTCAAAATAAGAAGGGCTGAGGATGTGGCTGGAAGGTATAATGCCTCTGGGTTCAAACAAAAACACCACCAAAGTGCAGCTAGAACTTCAGCCCTTCCTCTGTCCACAAACTCCAGACCCCCGTGCCTCAGAAGTGGTGCCCCTGCAGTTGGTCACGGTTCCGTCGCTGCACTCTTTGCATCCTAAAGCTTCCTGCTCGCTTGCCCTCCTGTGCGTGTGGAGAGCGGGCACAGCTCTGGCACACTCAGGACCTCCGAGGTCCTTTGTGGCTGCATGCCAGCAGACGCAGGTGAGGTCGTGGTGTGCAGGAGTGAGGCTCGCCACCATCCACCATCGAGAGCTCTTCACGTTCTGGCCAGGGCGGAGCCACCTGACCTTGCCGGGCGCCTGCGGTTTTGTTGTTGCCATTTGTAGGTTTTAACCTGTGAAAGCGGAAGTGTGCGCCTCCCTCCCCCAGGTGTTGTAAGGACCGAGAGCAGTGCTGCTGCAGCCCCAGCGCACAGTGATGCCGACCCTTGCCGTGGTGTCCCACCAACTTGGGTGACTCCTTTGGTCACAGTGTCCGCGTTTGCATTTCTGGACTTCCTCCTCCGCCACTGCTGTCGATGCTGACTGATAAGCTGGTATTCCTTTCCAGATGTCCAACATCACAGTCACGTACAGAGATGGCCGAGTGGCCCAGCTGGAGCAGGTTTACATCCGTGGCAGCAAGATCCGCTTTCTGATTCTGCCCGACATGCTGAAGAACGCGCCGATGTTAAAGAGCATGAAAAACAAGAACCAAGGCTCGGGGGCCGGCCGGGGGAAAGCTGCCATTCTGAAGGCCCAAGGTAGGCGCCCGCACTGGCTGTAAAAGTGCGCTCGCCTCTGTCTGTCAGGAGAGTGCAGGGGGACCTGGCCTCCGGTCTGCACACCAGGGCCAGCCTGTCCTGTGGCCTTAGTGACATCCTGCAAGGTGGCAGGGCCACACCATGCTCCCGCGCCTTGCCCGCTCCCAGTCGCAGCGGGACTCCCCATCTTAAAGAGCCACTAACCCCTCTGAGTTTCTGGAGGGTCCTTCCTTCCCGGGACATCTATCCAAGACCTGGGCAGCTGGCTCTCGTGTGCGGTGCTCTGCCCCCTGGAGCCTTAGGGCCGCCTTCCTAGAGAGAGGGTGATGTGCTTAGTGGGGTGCCGCCGGTGGACATCCATCGCCACATGAGAGAAGCTGGGCAAGAGCTCTACCACTGAGCCACATCCCCAGCCCAGGACTTCTTACAGGTGGAAACCAATCCCTCCGTTAGCACATTCTAGAAATGGGACCACCTTTCCCCAGGTAGCACAGTCAGGTTTTTTATGTGTACCCCTGAAGAGTCCTGCCGCAGGGCTAGACAAGGAAGCAGGTGTAGCCCTGAGGAGCTGCCTTAGTGTGGGGAAGAGGATTTGCAGCAGGGAAGGCCTTGGGTCCTTCAACGGGATCTTTAGCTACATGTTTGGTAGTGAGGTGGTTGAGTTTAAAGATGCAATAGTGTGGTGCAGACTTGTAATCCCAGTACTTGGGAGGCTGAGATAGGAGGATCACAGGTTCAAAGCCAGTGGGACAACTTAGTGAGGCTCTCAGCAACCTAGTGAGGCCCTATTTCCAAATAAATAAATAATAGGGCTGGGGTATAGCTTGGAGATAGAATGCCTCTGAGTTCAGCCTCTAGCGCCAAATAATAATAATAATAAAGATGCAATAGTGTAATCCTTTAAAATGCCCTTTGGGGCAGGGAGCGGGGATCTGATCAGAAAATCTTTCCCTTCGTTTCCTGGGAAAGAGCGTCCTCTCTTACCTGGTGCAGCTGCGCGTCTGCAGCAGGGCCCAGCGGGCTGTACACCAAAGGCACTGGGCAGAGCCCTCGGGACACTGAGCCACCTGCACCCTGGCCCTGGCCCCGGCTCTGGACCTGTGGGCAGGTGGGCAGCTTCTCGGGGAACTCTCCTTCCTCTTCAGGCTAGCTCGGTGCTCTTTTTTTTTTTTTTGGTACTGGGGATTGAACTCAGGGGCGTTCTACCTCCGAGCTACACCCCCAGCCCTATTTTTTTTTTTTTTTCTTTGTTTTGAAACCGGGTCTCGCTAAGTTGCAGAGTGCCTCACTAGGTAGCTGAGGCTGGCCTTGAACCCCGATCCTCCGGTCTCAGCCTCCCGAATGCTGGGATTACAAGCCTGCGCCACCACGCCCGGCTTTTTTTTGAAACAGGGTCTCACTAAGTTGTGGAGTGCCTCACTAGGTAGCTGAGGCTGGCCTCGAACCCGGATCCTCTGGTCTCAACCTCCCAAATGCTGGGATTACAAGCGTGCGCCACCACGCCCAGCTTGGCTCAGTCCTCTTGGTGGCCATCAGAATATGTTCATCTGTCCTTCAAAGCCTCTGGTCCCTCCTAGGCCTTTGGGTTACAAAGACTAGCAATGGGGAGTGTTACTTTGTTTCTGCTGTTGTGAAACATTTCTTTTATGTGGAGAAACACAAAGAATAATAGCTCCTTGTCCAGAATCAACAGATGTTAGCACTTAACTTTGTTGCAGATTTCAGAAGTGAATTAAATGCATCTGTAGAGTTTAATTACTTTGCCCTCCGCCAGGCCTGAGAACTCATCCTTGCCGTGGTTCTCGGCCTCCTTGCTCTCGGCCTGCCTCCAGCCGCTTGGAGGGAGCAGTACTGGACCAGAGGGCGGGCCTCCGGCCGGCACCGGGCCAGCCTGCTGGGAGGCGCCTTAGGCCAGGGAGCTGGGGAGCCGCCCCTCGCATCACATCCACTGCCTCCGCTGACCTGCCCTTTGTCTCCCTCCCTTCCTCCCTCCCTTCCAGTGGCCGCGAGAGGAAGAGGACGCGGCATGGGACGTGGGAACATCTTCCAGAAGCGAAGATGACCCTGCTGAGCGGGCTGCCCTCTCTTCTCCAGATTATCTAAGGTCATGGCTTCGAGCACCTGGATCTGCCCTAGGTTTTTGTGTTGTTGTTGTTGTTTTTTTAATAACATCTTTCTCTTTAGATCAGAGGAAATGTCAAATTAAATAAACTTGGTTGTTTTGTTTGTTTGCCTTGCTTTTTGAGAAAATAAGGAATGTGTGCACTGTGGGGTTTGACGCCCTGGGAGATGCCTGGGGCAGCGTCAGGACTTGAAGTGCGAGGCTGCTGGTAAGGGCCAAGGAGAGCTGCCTCCAGGGTCTTCCCGGGGCCCGTGTGGCGCCCGCTCCGCGCCGGCGTGCTCAGCGCCCTGGGTGGAAGTGCTGAGGCCGGCTCTGCCCGCCCTGCAGCCACAGTGACTCAGCGCTGGGGACAAGCCATCTAGTGCTGGACACCTGTGACCCTGTCCTGGCTGCATGAGCACTTCTGATGCGGGGACCAGATCCTTGCGAGTTTACTAAAGCATTGCCACATCGATTGCACGTTAATCATTAATGTAGAAAAGATAACTCGAGGAAAAGGTACGAGAAGTGAGTGTGACAAAAGCACAGGAATTGGGAGAAGAGCCTGAGGAAGTCAGACACCGAAATGAAGTCTCGCCAGGGGCGCAGTGCAGGGTGAGCTGCTGCATAGACCCCTCGAGGAAGGAAGGGGCAGCACAGCAACTCAGCAGGGCCAGCAACTAGTGAGACCCTATTCCAGAAACAAAAGGGCACACGCTTGGCATCCCAGTGCTTAGGAGGCTGACACAGGAGATCGCAGGTTCGAGGCCAGCCTCAGCTACTTAGGCCCTCTGCAACTTAGACCCTGTTTCAAAATAAAGAATAATAAATAAATAAATAAATGAGGCTGGGAGTGTAGCTTAGAGGTAGAATGATTCTGGGTTCAATCCCCAATTCTGCAAAAAAAAAAAGACTGGAGGAAAAGGAGTCAGTTATTGGCATTTAGAATATGCTCACTTGAGCAGATTGTTCAAGTAATGGAAGAGGAGGAAGAAAATAGAGTGTTGGTTAACCTGGCCTCGAGTTTTGTTTTGTTTTGTTTTTGTTTTGCAGTACTGGGAATTGAACCCAGGGCCTTTCTACCTCCGAGCTATACTAGACCCTGTTTCAAAATGAAGAATAAATAGGACTGGGGGTGTAGCTGAGATAAAATGCCCCTGGATTCAATCCCCAGTTCCGCAAAAAAAAAAAAGGGGGGGGGGCAATGTGTGTTTGTAAGGTGATCTGATTGAACGTTGGGGAAGTTCCTACTGTCCACACGTTAGGGCTTTCCTTTGGGTTGGACAGATTCTGTGGGGAAAACGATCTCATTTCAGAAGGATTTCCTCCAGCTGCCAGCCCTCCCCTCAGCAGGGAAAGAGCTGGGAGTTTTCATGTCCTGTGTTCACCCTTACTTCCTCTTCTAAGTCTCTGGAAAGATCCCCTTGTCCAGAAACACAACCGATACCGACTTATACCTCCAGCCCTCCATTACTATAAAGTGAAAACTTGCAGAGGTTAAAAATATAGAATAAAAGATCGGCATTGGACACGTGCCTCACGAAGGCTGAGGAAGGAGAATGAAGTTCAAGTTCAGCCCAGGCAACTTAGTGAGACGCTGACTCCAAACTTCAAAGGGCCGGGTACAGTGAGCGGTGGTGATCCCAGAATTTGGGAGGCTGAGACAGCCTCAGCAACTTCTGCCCTCTGCAGCTTAATGAGACCTTGTTTCAAAGTAAAAAATTACAAAATGGGGCTGGAGGTGTCCTCAGAAGAAGAGCACCCCTGGATTCAATCCCCAGTGCCACACACACAAGAAAAAAAAAATTAAAAGAGGATGTCGCTAAGTGGTAGAGCACCCTTGGGTTCAGTCCCCAGTGCCACCGAAAACGAACAGATGACGAAGGATAATGTCTACAAAGAGGACTAGCCACGGTTCAACATGGACTCTGGTTCTACTACCGCTACGGTTTCTTCCCAAGCCTCTGTTTTCTTCTACCGGAGAGTTTTGACTCACTTGATTCCCTGGTACTGCCTATCCCAGCTTCTAAACTTCCTTGCTAGTTTTTACGTAACCTTAAAATCAAAATAAGCTAGGCCTGGTGGCACGTGCCTATAATTCCAGTAGTTGGGAAGCTGAGACAGGAGGATCACAGGTTTGAGGCCAGCCTCAACAGTTTAGAGAGATCCTGTTTCAAAACAAAATGGGCTAGAGGTGTAGCTCAAAGGTAGAATGCCCCTGGATTCGATCTCCAGTATCAAATAAATAAATAAATGCAAACAGGACCTTTCTTCTGCTACTGGCCAAGAAGGAAGTAATTGCTTAGATTTGTGGTTGTACCTGAAAAAAGAAGACAGGTCAGGCATGGTGGCACACACCAGTAATCCCAGTACTTGGAAGCTGAGACCAGAGGATCACCAGTTCGATACCAGCCTCAGCAATTTAACAAGACCCTGTTGTAGCCTGGAGGTAGAATGCCCCTGAGTTCCATGCCCAGTACCAAAAAAAAAGAACACCACCAAGGGATGAGGATGTAGTTTGGAGGTAGAATGCCCCTGGGTTCAAACCCCAGTAAAACACACAATTTCAAAGCATCATAAAACTACATAAATTTAAAAAAAAAAAAAAAAAGATTAATCCAAGTGTCCAGTAAGCCGGGCGTGGTGGCGCCCGCTTATAATTCCAGCATTTGGGAGCCCGAGACAGGAGGATCCGGGTTCGAGGCCAGCCTCAGCTACCTAGTGAGGCATTCTGCAACTTAGTGAGACCCTGTTTCAAAATAAAGAATAAAAAATAGGGCTGGGGGTATAGCTCGGAGGTAGAATGCCCCTGAGTTTAATCCCCAGTACCGAGAAAAACAAAAAAAGTGTCCGGGAAAGTCTTATCTCATAAATGAGGCAAATTCACCCTAAATTTCTTGCTCTGGATCCGCCTAATGAGTCATGAACACAAGACTGGAAAGGATCCAACTGGCTTTCCCGGCCCATGAAATGTATCTGGAACAAGGTCCAAAAGGATTTTATAGGAATATGAAAACATCCAGCATCCACGGAAAGCGAATAATGCCTGGCGTCCAAAGAGCTTGGGCAGCATGGCCCTTAATGAGGATCTCAAAAGAGGTCCACGCCAGGCGTGGTGGCGCACGCTTGTAATCCCAGCATTCGGGAGGCTGAGACCGGAGGATCCGGGTTCTCAGCCAGCCTCAATTACCTAGTGAGGCACTCTACAACTTAGTGAGACCCTGTTTCAAAAATAAAGAATAAAAAATAGGGCTGGGGGTGTAGCTCGGAGGTAGAATGCCCCTGAGTTCAATGCCTAGTACCAGACACACACACACACACACAC
Source organism: Graphiurus murinus (assembly GCA_004027655.1). Lineage (NCBI taxonomy): Eukaryota > Metazoa > Chordata > Mammalia > Rodentia > Gliridae > Graphiurus > Graphiurus murinus. Next base: position 18,466 of record PVLC010019283.1, on the reverse strand, counting down.
ACACACAGCCAACAAAACCCTAAGTGCACAGCTCCAAGCAGTTCTGCCAACTCCAAGCCCAAGAAATGGGCTCCAAGCCCAAAGCTGAAAGAGGTTGTGGAAGAGAAGAGTGCCGAGAAGCAGCCCGAGGAGGAAGAGTGCAGAAGCCAGGGGTAAAGAGGAGGAGGTGGGCTTAAAAGACTGTGGGAAGTTTTTAAATACTAGAAGAAGCCGGGTGTGGTGGCGCACGCTTGTAATCCCAGCATTTGGGAGGCTGAGACAGGAGGATCGGGGTTCAAGGCCAGCCTCAGCTACCTAGTGAGGCACTCCGCAACTCAGTGAGACTCGGTTTCAAAATAAAGAATAAAAAAATAGGGCTGGGGGTATAGCTCAGAGGTAGAATGCCCCTGAGTTCAATCCCCAGTACCACAAAAATAAATAAATAATTAATTAATTAAAAAATAAATAAATACTAGAAGAAAACGCCGGTGGTGGTGGTGGTGGTGGTGGTGGTGTGTATGTGTGGATTGAGCCAGGTATAGGGATTGCAGGCATGTGCCACCACACCGACTTGAAGATCTTTTTTAGAAATACAGAGCCAGCCAGGTATGGTGGCACGGGTCTGTAATCCAGGCTTTGGGAGGCTGAGAAAGGAGGATCGGAGGTGTGAGGACAGCCTCAGCAAGTAGTGAGACTCTCATCAACCTAGTGAGACCCAGTTTCAAAATAAAAATAAGCCAGGCATGGTGGTACATGCCTGTAACCCTAGTATTTGGAAGGCTGAGTCAGTAGGATCCCAAGTTGAGGACAGCCTTAGCAAGTAACAAGACTTATCAGCCTAGTAAGACCCTGTTTCAAAATAAAAATAAAGCAGGGCCGGGGGTATGTGTTAGAGGTAGAATGACCCAGTACTCAATCCCCAGGACAAAAAAAAAAAAAAAAAAAGAAATAGGCCAGGAGTGGTGGCGCAGGCTTGTAATCCCAGTACTTGGGAGGCTGAGACAGGAGGATCGCAGGTTTGAGGACAGCCTCAGCTACTTAGTGAGGCCCTCTGCAACTTAGTGAGACCCTGTTTCAAAATAAAGAATAAAAAATAGGGCTGGGGGTGGGGATTGGAGGTAGAATGCCCCTGGGTTCAATCCCCAGGTCTGCAAAAATAAATAAAATTAAAGGACATCTTTGAGGTAGAAGAAAAACTAATTTCAGGTAGAAATATGGATTTATGCAAAGGAATCAAGACTATATTATATAGTTTATAGTAGATGTAGAAATAAAATATGCAACAATATTACCATAGAGACCAAGCAGGGAGAAAGGAATATACACTAGTGTAAGATGCTTATTATTTCTTCATGAAGTATACTATCACTTGAAGATAGATTGCTAGAGCCGGGCGTGGTGGCGCACGCTTGTAATCCCAGCATTCGGGAGGCTGAGACCAGAGGATCCGGGTTCGCGGCCAGCCTCAGCTACTTAGTGAGGCCCTCCACAACTTAGTGAGACCCTGTTTTAAAATAATAAAAACTAGGACTGGGGACATAGCCCAGAGGTAGAATGCCCCTGGGTTCAATCTCCAGTACCACAAAAAAAAAGAAAAGAGAAGAAGCCAAGAAAAGAAAAAAAGAGGCGGTTCAGGTTGACGGCCCCTGGTGCGAGGCTTACGTGGTCCTCGATATTGTGAACGCCAGGCTGACCGCTCTCGGGCTCTGGAGCGCGCTCTGTCCCGTTATGATGTGACAAGTGGAACCTCAGCAGATGCAGCCCTTCCATCGCCCTTCGATCTTGAACTTTCCAGCCTCCCAAACCATGAGTCAAACTTCTACTGTTTACAAATTACCCAAGCCGTGGTGTTCTGTCATCATGGAGCAAAACAACCAAGACGGGCCCGCACGCCCTTGCTTCCAGAGCTCCCGGCCGGGTCCCTGGAGGCGCCTCGCTGGGGGTGGAGGTGAGGGCAGGAAGGGCTGGGGACACCTGCGCCCCCGAGGAGGCCACCTTCCCCGCGTCTTGGAGCCGTCCCGGGCGCTGGCTGGGCTCCTGCCTCGAGTGCCTCCCTGTCACCGGCGGAGAGACTGACCATCTGCCGCACCGGCCTCCGCCGCGGGAGCTCGCTCGGGACACCTGGCCCGGGGCACCTCCTCTCTGACAAGCGCCAGTCAAGGTCTGTGGGCCGGCTTTGGGCCAGCCGAGGGCAGGGGCAAGGAGGGTGGGAGGGAGGCAGGGACCCTGGCCTCTCTCCCACAGGATTTCAGGGATGGCTCAGCTGCGTGGGGCATGCATGCGATCCTGTGATGAACTCCGTCTGCAGGCCCAGGGGCCTTCCCTTCCTTCTCTCTATTGGTTCACCTTCCACCGGCCTTGACCTGGCTCCGGGGAGCCTGATCCCCGATCCCCCTCTTCCTGGGTGGGTACCCAGGGAACAGTTCCATGACTCCAGCCGAGTGTGTGTGTGTGTGTGTGTGTGTGTGTGTGTGTGTGTGTGTGTGTTTTACTGGAAATTGAACCCAGGGGCATTCTACCTCTGAGCTATGTCCCCCAGCCGGATTTTATTTTTATTTGGAAACAGGGTCTGCCTAGGTTGATGAGAGTCTCACTACTTGCTGAGGCTGTCCTCGAACCTGCGATCCTCCTGTCTCAGCCTCCCAAGTCCTGAGATAACAATCATGTGCCACCACACCCGGCTCCACATCTGTTTTATTTTATTTTATTTTATTTTTGGTACTTGTGATTGAACAAAGGGGCACTCTATCTCTGAGACATGCCCTCAGCTCTTTATTTTAACAATATTTATTTATTTACTTACTTACTTACTTTTGTGGTACCAGGGATTGAGTCCAGGGGCATTCTACTTCCTAGCTATGACCCCCAGCCCTACTTTATTTTTATTTGGAAACAGGGACTCACTAGGTTGATGAGAGTCTCACTACTTGCTGAGGCTGTCCTTGAACCTGCGATCCTCCTGTCTTGGCCTCCCAAGTACTAGGATTACAGGTGTATGCCACCACTCCCGGTCTCTAGATTTTTATTTGGAAACCAGGTTTCACTGAGTTGCTGAGGCTGGCCTCGAACCTGCAATCTCCTCGGATCCGCCTCCTGAAGTACTAGGGAGCCTGGCCAGGCCCGGGGCTACAATGAGGAGGTTGTTGGGCCTGAATGGAGGGCTGAGGGCTGGAAGGGACTGGGGAGGAAGTTGGGATCCGGGTGCCTAGCAAACGAGCTGGCGGGCCCTGCCTCTCCTGCGGCCTCCCTCTCAGGGAGAGACCCGAGGGCCTGGAGCCTCGAGCCACCCTCCCCGTGCTGCGGCCTGACACGACCCTGTCCTCCCCCTTGGTGGCCAACCCCTTCCTCCCAGGATGCACCTGGATCCGCTTTCCACGGGGAATGACGCGCCGGTCACAGATGTTCTGAGCCACTGGGCCGGGTCTGCAGGTGCAGGGGCCCCGGGTCCTCCTACCCCAGCAAGATCTGACTCACCCCACATCTCACGTCCTGGCTGAGGGCGCTCGGGCCTCAGTTTCCCCTGGGGCCATCCTTTCTCACCTGCCCGGCCTGTCTGCTGGCTGCTCTGGACTCCAGCTGTTCACACACAGCAGCGAAGGTGACCATGGCACGAGTTCCCGCGGGGAGCCCACGCCGACCGTTCTTGGGGAGGGACAGTCCTCCCGTGGGGACAGACTTAGGAGAGCTCTGACCCTGAGTCCTTCTACTGGCTCTGCCCACCTCCACCTACCGCACGCTCGGGGGGGACCCAGGGCCTGCAGGGAACACCCAGATCTCTTTTGGGGAGGGGGTACTAAGGATTGAACCCAAAGATGTTCTACCTCTGAGTTACACTCCCAGTCCTTTGTTTTGTTTTTGTTTTTGGGGGGTTTTTTTTGCGGTACTGGGGATGGAACCCAGGGGCATTCTACCTCTAAGCTGCGCCCCAAACCCTATTTTTTTTCTTTAGTTTGAAACAGGGTCTCACTAAGTTGCAGAGGGCCTCACTAAGTAGCTGAGGCTGGCCGAAAACCTGGATCCTCCGGTCTCAGCCTCCCAAGTACTGGGATTACAAGCGTGCGCCACCACGCCTGGCTCCTTTGTATTGTTTGTTCTGAAACAGGGTCTCACTAGGTCACTGAGAGTCTCACTAAGTTGCTGAGGCTGGCCTCAAACCTGTGATTCTCCTTTCTCAGCCTCCCAAGTGCTGGGATTACAGGGGTGTGCCAGCACATGTGCCAGGCAGAACACACAGCTCTTCGTCTCTGGCCAGACCTGCCTCCTAATCCTGCCTGGTTGCCCCTCACCAAGTGCAGGAGGCCTGGGGCTGAGGTGCCAGGCAGCCCCATGCCCTGCGAGGGACCTACAGAGGCCTCCCTCTTTTTCTTTCTTTTTTTTTGGGGGGGGGTAGTGGGGATTTTGAGGATTGAACTCAGGGATGGCCTACCTCTGAACTACATCCCTAGCCCTTTTTCTTTATATTTTTATTTTTGTGGTACTAGGATTTGGACCCAGGGGAATTCTACTTCAGAGCTATGCCCCCAGCCCTATCTTGTCTTTTGAAACAGGATCTCATTAAGTTGCAGAAGGTCTCACTAAGTAGCTGAGGCTGGCTGCAAACCTGCAATCCTCCTGTCTCAGCCTCCTAAGTACTGAGCTTACAAGCATGTGCTACCATGCCTGGCTGTGTGTCCGTGGTACTAGGGATTGAGCCCAGGGGCATTCACCTCCAAGCTACACCCCCAGCCCTATTATTTATTTATCGTTTGTTTGTTTTGAAACATGGTCTCACTAGGTTGTTGCGAGTTTATTTTTTATTTTGAAACAGGGTCTCCTTAAGTTGCCAAAGCTGGCCTCTAACCTGTGATCCTCCTGTCTCAGCCTCCCAAGTACTGGGATTACAGGTGTATGGCACCTTGCCCCGCCGAGTCCTCCCTCTCAAGTTCGCTGTGACCTTGCCTGTGGTCAGTGCGATCTTGTCCCAGACGAAGGGTCGCTGGTGGCCGCCTGGGCTTGGGAAAGCGCTTGCTGTGGGATTCCATGCAGACCTTGGTCACCCTGGGGCTCCCGGCCCCTTTCTTTTTTCCCCTGCTACCTAGCCCGGGCCCAACGCCCGTCCCCTCTATTGGAATCAGGCCCTCCTGCCCCACCTTGGTCCCCAGGGGACCCTGCCAACGGCTTTGGGGTCCCTCTTGACTCTGGGGTGAACAGGTGCTACCCCATCACAGCCGCAGGGCTGACACCGTGCCCCTGCGGTCCATGACGCAGGGAGGCTGAGCTGGGGAGGGGGCCTGGGCTGTGGGTGCCGGGAGGGGTCCTTCTGTCCCTTACTCCCAGGCCTGGCCTCTTTGCTGGCTGGCTGGGGCCCGGCGGGCTGGTCCGCTCCGCTCCAGAGCATCCTGGATTAGCAGCAGCAGCGGCAGCAGCGAGGGCGGGCCGAGTCACCTGGTGCAGCACACCTGGAGCCCGGGCCCCGGCTCTGCAGCTGTGCAGCCCCAGCTGGAGGCGGCGGCCACGCGGTCCCCGGGATCCGGATCCAGGCCCTCGTAGATGGTGGGCAGCGAGGAGCGCTGGCTCAGCCGCCGGCGCAGGCCGACCAGCAGCGGCTGGGGCAGCGAGGCCACGTCCACGTTGTTGCCCAGGTCCACCCAGGCCAGCGCCGGGAACTTGGTGGCGTCCTTGACCCACTCGGTGAGCTCGCGCGCGGCGGCCCGCGTCAGCCGGTTGCCGTTGAGCAGCAGCTGGGCGAGGCGAGGCAGCGGGCCCAGGCTGGGCAGCAAAAGGCGGAGCAGCTCGTCGCTGAGCCCGGTGAAGCTCAGGTCCAGCACCGCCAGCCCCGCGCCGTGGCCGTCCAGGTACCGGGCCACGTGCCGCACGTCCCGCGCCGACAGCGGGATGCCGGAGAGGTCCAGGGTCTCCCCGGGTGGCAGCGGCTTCTGCAGGCCGCCCTTGAGGCTGTGGGGGGGGGGGGACGCAGGTGGGTGGGCTGAGCAGGGGCTGCGCCCAGGGCCAGGGGACCCAGCAACCCGCGACAGCCACCAACCATCGACCGCCGGTCAGGGGCGGGCCAGGCCTACTGTCAGGCTGCAGGGCGCTTCCTTCTTCTGCTTTTGGTACTGGGGATCAAACCCAGGGGCATTCTACCTCCGAACTGCACCCCAGCTCTTTTTATTTTTATTTTTTATGGTACTAGGCATTGAACCCAAGCACATTCTACCTTTGAGCTACACACCCAGACCTTTTTCCTTTTTATCTTGAAACAGGGTCTTGCTAAATTGCTGAGGCTGGCCTCGAACCTGAGATTCTCCTGTCTCAGCCTCTCAAGTACAAAGATTACAGCGTGTGCCACCACACCCAGCTGGAAGGGACATTTAGAGACTGAGGAAGGTCCCCCAAGGCCTCTTGCACACCCATACCCTTTGGTTTTTCTCTTGTCATTTTTTTTTTTTTTTTTTTTTGTAGCACTGGGGACGGAATCCAGGATATTCTATCTCCAAGCTACACCCCTATTTCTTTTTTTTTTTTGGTGGGGATTAAACCAAGAGGCATTCTACCTCTGAGTTACACCCCCCAACCCTATTTTTTTTTTAATTTATTTTGTGTGTGTGTGTGTGTGTGTGTGTGTGTGTGTTACTGTGAATTGAACCCAGAGGCATTCTACCTCCGAGCTACACCCCCAGCCCTATTTTTTATTCTTTATTTTGAAACAGGGTCTCACTAAGTTGTGGAGGGCCTCACTAAGTAGCTGAGGCTGGCCCCGAACCCAGATCCTCTGGTCTCAGCCTCCCAGGTACTGGGATTACAAGCGTGCGCCACCACGCCTGGCTTCCCTAAGCCTATTTTTAATTCTTTATTTTTGAAACAGGATCTCACTAAGTTTCAGAGGCTGAGGCTGGCTGCGAACCTGCAATCCTCCGGTCTCAGCCTCCCAGGTACTGGGATTACAAGTGTGGGCCACCATGCCCGGCTCTCTCCTGTCATTTGAACCCAGCCCGCTCTAGGCAGATGATCCTGGCGTGGGGACTGAGGTCAGCGTGTGCACTGCTAGGGCCCCTACCTGCCACAGCAGGGGACAGTCCCATGGGCCACTAGCCTGGGATAGGACACGAATAAGGCCCATGGCCAGGGTCCGCTCCCAGCCGTGGCTCTGGGCCCCTGGGTGCCGCAGCCAGTTCCAGGCTGCATGACTTCCATGAGGCCATGAGGGGGTGACCACGGTGGGGCCCCACAGCAGAGTGAGTCATCAGGAAGCGGCCGCAGGGCCTTCTGCTCGGGGCAGCGGGTGTTGGTGCGGAATTCCCAAAAGGCCACAGGTAAGCAGGGAGGGTGAGGCCTAGGACCAGCCAGGTCACCTCCCCCTGCCTCAGTTTCCTTCCCTGTAAAATGGGAACCAATCGTTGTCAGGCGTGGTGGTGCGGGCCTGTAATCCCAGCACTTGGGAGGCTGACACAGGAGGATCACAGGTTCAAGGACAGCCTTAGCGAGACTCTCAGCAACCTACAAGACCCTGTTTCAAAATAAAAAAAAGGAGCCAGGGGTGGTGGCGCATGCTTGTAATCCCAGTACATGGGAGGCTGAGACTGGAGGATCCGGGTTCGAGGCTAGCCTCAGCTACTTAATGAGGCCCTCTGCAACTTAGTGAGACCCTGTTTCAAAATAAAGAATAAAAAATAGGACTGGGGGTGTAGCTCGGAGGTAGACCTAGGTTCAATCCCCAGTACCGCAAAAAAAAAAAAAAAAAAAAAAGGCTTAGCCGGGTGTGGTGGCACCCGCTTGTAATCCCAGTACTTGGGAGGCTGAGATAGGATTGTAGGTTCTCGGCTAGCCTCAGCCACTTAGTGAGGCCTTCTGAAACTTAGTGAGACCCTATTTCAAAATAAAGATTAAAAAATAGAGCTGGGGGTATAGCTCGAAGGTAGAATGCCCTTGGGTTCCATCCCTAGTTAGTTCTGAAAAAAAAAAAAAAAGAAAGAAAGAAAGAAAATAATAATAATAAAATAAATAAAAAAATAAAATAAAAAGAGGTGGGGGGTGGAGCTCAGAGGGAGAACATGTCTGGGTTCAGTTGCCAGTCCAAAAAAAAAATGAGAATCAAGACACAGAATCTGCCTCCCTTACTACCTGTTGTAAAGGTTTACCTGAAGCCAGGCATGGTGGTGCATGCTTGTAATCCCAGTACTTGGGAGGCTGAGACAGGAGGATCGCAGATTTGAGGACAGCCTCAACAAGTAGTGAGACTCTCATCAACCTAGCGAGACCCTGTTTAAAAATACCTCTGGATTCCATCTCCAGTACCACAAAAAAAAAAAAAAAGGGAAAGAAAAGAAAAGAAAAAGATGTACCTGACGTGCGCTGAGGTCGTCTTGGGGGGCGGGGAGGCCAGGCCCTGTGACAGGCCAGGCCCAGAAGGACAAGTACACGCCAAGAGGTGGCACAGGACATGGGAAGCAGTTCCCAGGAGACCAAAGCTTGGCCTGGGGGCCTGGCCTCCAGGGTTGAGGCCTTAAAAGCGACCCAAGGGGGAAGAAGCCACCAGGCGGGACTGTGGGCATGGGACCCTCAGGGGGAGAAGTCAGGCCTGGGAAGGGACCTGAGGGGACAGGGGAGGGGGGCAGTGGCGGCGCCCCTTACCAGCTCTGGGTCTTCCTCCGGGGCAGGCCGGGCCCCCGCTGGCGCTTGGAGTGAGGGGTGAGGTGGTAGATGAGCTGCCGGCAGATCTTATCGGAGGACTTCCAGAGCTCGTAGTCCTAGGGGAGGCGGTGGGGGACAGCGCTGTCACCGGGAGACCGAGTCCCTCCCCCTGCGCCCTGGCTGGGCTTGGCCCACGGCCAGGCGAGGCTGCCCGCTGGGAGCTGGACAGGCCGGTCTGAGGCCGCAGGCCCGGGCGGGAGGGAGCCCGGACAATGGGCCCTTGTTCCCTGGCCTCGGGCCTCTGGCCAGTGGCTCGGACTATCAGCCAGCAGCCTGACCAGCCCCGGTGCCCCCCCCAGGGGACCTGCCGCAGCGCAGGGAGGCCGGACCGGGCCCCTGGAGGGAGCCCTGTTCCACTGCCGCCAGCCCCCGGGGAGAGGACCCTGCCAGGTCAGCACACCCTTCCTCTCCTTCTCCAAGCTCCGCTGCGTCCGCCCGGGGCCCGGGGTCTGGGCTGACCCGGCCCTGGGGGGTTCTTTTTTTTCTTTTTTCTTTTGGTACTAGGGATTGAACTCCAGGGCGTTCTATCTCCGAGCTATAACCCCTTTATTTTTTAATTTTGAAATAGGGCTTTGCTAAGTTGCTGAGGGTCTGGCTACGTTGCTGAGTCTGATCACGAACCTGCGATCCTCCTGCCTCGGCCTCCCAAGTTCTGGGATTGCAGGCGTGGGAAGCTCATGCTTGGTTAGCACCGCATCCCGGCTTTCTCTGGGTGTCACTGGGCCCCGCAGAGGCCCGGCGTGGGGCTGAACACGGTGCGATTTCAACAGTCCTGCAGGAGCAGTCCTGCTGCCTATGCGGACCGTCCTTGTACACAGCGCGAACAGCTCAGCCCCAGTGGCTGCTGGGCTCAGGGCTGGCAGAGGCCATGGTGGACACCTCGTTTCGTGTGACGGGGCTTGGGGCTCATGTCTGGCCACAGTCACACGGGCCAGTGCGGGGCAGGACATTAGCAGGTGCTGTCAGAACAGGGCCTGGGGGAGGGGGCGGGGCTGCAAGTGGCAGAATCCAGCTTAACTTGAGGATTTGGAGGCGATGGCTTGTGGTCCAAGCTGCTGGGGGGGGGCGGGGACAGTGAGCGCCATCCCCAAGGGGTATGAGCAGGATGGACCAGTGGCCGAGGCTCCAGCCCCGGGCAGCTCCCTTCCACCCCAGGAAGGGGAGATTACGAGTCCAGCTCCATTCGTGCATTTGTTTGAACGGTCTGTGCCCTACAGGGTCCCCGTGTGACTTCTGCTCGGCTGGGGTCCCCGAGCCGGGCACTCGGCGCTGCCCACCTAGGAAACAGGTCCAGCCAACGCGTGGCTCTCAGATGAGGCAGAGCCCAGCTCCCACTTGCCCCGAAGCTGTCATCAGTTCTCAGAGAGGGACAGGGACCTGCCCCAGGCCACACAGCAAGCCACAAGAGGACCAGGATCCTAGTCCTGTCAACCATAACACCCAGTCCCGGGCCGGAGCCTTTTTCTTCTCCTTCTTTTCCCCTTCCCGATTGGGGATTGAACCCAGGGGCATTCTACCTCCAAGATACACCCCAATTGCTTCAAGCTACACCCCAATTGCTTCAAGCTACACCCTAGCCTGTTCAAGCTACACCCAGCCCCTTAAAGCTACATTCCGGCCTCTTTTAGTTTGGTTTTTGTTTGTTTTGTGTTGTTTATTGAACAAGGAACATTCTACCTCCAAACTACACTCCCAGCCCTATTTTATTTTATTTTTTGCGATACTGGGGATTGAACTCAGGGGCATTCTACCTCCAAGCTATACCCCCAGCCCTATTTTTTATTCTTTATTTTGAAACAGGGTCTCACTAAGTTGCGGAGGGCCTCACTAGGTAGCTGAGGCTGGCCTCGAACCCGGATCCTCCAGTCTCAGCCTCCCAACTTCGGGGATTACAAGTGTGCGCCACCACGCCCAGCTTATTTTTTTAGTTTGAAGCAGGGTCTCACTAAGTTTCGGAGGGCCTCACTAAGTTGCCAAGGCTGGCCCTGAAACTGCAATTCTCCTGTCTTGGCTGCCCGAGTACTAGGAGTATAAGCGTGCGCCACCACACCCAGCCTAGTTTTTCGTTTCAAACAGGGCCTGGCTAAGTTGCCGAGGCTGGCCTTGAACCTGCGATCCTCCTGTCTCAGCCTCCTGAGTCCTGGGATTCCAGACACGCTCTGCCGTGCCGGACGTGGCCTCACCTTCTTGGGGCACTGCAGGTCCCGGGCCAGGCTCACCAGCAGGTCGTGGGAGATGGGGTCGACCAGGTTGAGGAAGGCTGCGTCCCTGTACAGGATGTCTGTGAGGAGGGTCCCGTCGAGGCCCAGGTCCTGCAGGGGGGAGAGGTGCTGAATGAGCCGGGAGTCGGGGCTCCCTTCCCTAGGACATCCGCCGGATGCCCCTTGCGCCGGCTCCTGCGTCTCCCTCTCCACTTGTATGAAGGCCACGCATCCAGACACAGGTGGACCCTTTAGAGGAGGAGAAGGGACATCGGGGACCCCAGGCAGGTGACAAATCACTCAGACTTTGCTGTGACATCTTGCCTTCTGTGGGTTAGGGCCCATGGGGGGGTTCTGCAACTCTGCTAACCCCGAGCGGTCGTGCCCTGGACCCCATCTCCCCATGGGGATCTCCGCCTTTCGTCCCATCCCCGAGATACCCCAGTCCGCAGCCAGCACGTGTGTATGTCTGCAGGGACCACCTCTCTCCCCATCGGCTGTCCCTGAGGCAGCTGGGCTCCTGCCCTAGAGTTGGCCTCGTGTCCCAGCTCCGCACAGGGGGCCACCGTGCACACCTTCTCAGCAACCCACAGCACTCTTCCCCAGTCCCTGACCCCCCCAGGTCTCCTGGTGCAGTGGTGGGCACTTGTAATCCCAGTACTTGAGAGGCTGAGACAGGAGGATCACAGGTTCCAGGACAGCCTCAGCAAGTAATGAGACTCCCATCAAACTAGTGAGACCCTGTTTCCAAATAAAAATAAAAGAGGGGTGGGGGCATAGCTCAGAGGTAGAATGCCCGTGGGTTCAATTTCTCAGTACCACAAAGAATAAATAAATAAATAATAAAAGCTGGGTGTGGTGACGCACACCTGTGATCCCAGACAGGAGGATCGCGGGTTTGAGGGCAGCTTCAGCAAGAAGTGAGACTAGCCGGGCGTGGTGGCGCACACTGGAGGCTGAGACCGGAGGATCCGGGTTTGAGGCCAGCCTCAGCTACTTAGTAAGGTTCTCTGAAACTTAGTGAGACTCTGTTTCAAAATGAAGAATAAAAAATAGGGCTCGGGGTACAACTGGGAGGTAGAATGCCCCTTAGTTCAATCCCTAGTACCACAAAAAAAAAAAAAAAAAAAAAAAAAAAAAAAAAAAAAAAAAAAAAAAAAAAAAAAAAAAAAAAAAAAAAGTGAGACTCATCAACCTAATGAGACCCTGTTTCCAAATAAGAAATAAAATCAGATTGGGGGTGTAGCTCAGAGGTAGAATGTCACTGGGTTCAATCCCCAGTGCCACATACACACACAAAAATAAATAAATAAATAAATAAATAAATAAATAAATAAATAAATAAATAAATAAATAAATAAATATAAACAGAGCCAGGCATGGTGGCCCACACTTGTAATCCCAGTACTTGGGAGGCTGAGACAGGAGGATCACAGATTCACAGCCAACCTCAGCTACTTAGGCCCTCTGCAACTTAGTGAGACCCTGTTTCAAAGTAAAGAATAAAAAATAGGGCTGAAGGTGGAGCTTGGAGGTAGAATGCCCCTGGGTTCAATCCCCAGTACCGCAAAATAAATGAATGAATAAATAATAACATTGGGCTGGGGTGTAGCTCGGAGGCAGAACACCTCTGGGTTCAATCCCTAGTACTGCGAAAGAGAATCACTCCTGGTGGAGCATGGCGGCTGACGGGCAGGCAGGGCCAGGAGGCGCCACAGCCTCCGCATCGCCCTCCCCGTGCCAGAGAGGCATGCCCAGTGCCTCGGTCCCCGGCCCAGGCAGGCCGGCAGGCAGGTGGAGTAGCCACGGGCTGCAGTTATGAGACACCTGCAGACCGTGGGGGCAGGATAGGCCCTCAAATCCCAGCCTCTGGGACACACACGGGCAGCCTCGCTTGTCTCAGGAAGCTCTCCTTCCTGACGTTTCCTGGGGAAATGCCCAGCCGGTTCCTTAGGTTCCAGACAGCACGGCAGACAGACAGATCTGTGGGTCCGGCCAGCCTCACAGATTGGTGCTGCTCTGTTTGCATTTCCAACAAGCCAGCCGGGGAGGACCCGCAAGGAGGAAGGGGTGGCTGGTGAGCCTGGGCAGACCCAGACAGGGCCCCAGACCGCAGCCGGCCTTCTGCTGGACTGGACAGCTCCTCTTAAAGGGCCAGCTCCACCTTGCCAACCCCAGGATAGCGGAGAGGAAACCCCAAGCAGTAAGGGCTGGGAGTCTGGGCTCTGGATCCGTTTTTCCAGTTTTCTCTGGGGGCCCCGGGGCTTGCCATGCCTCAGTTTCCCCATCTCTACTCCCCCACCGTCTGTAGGCCAAACACCTCCGAGGCTGATTTCAGCTCGCAGGATGGGGCAGGTGGTAGAGGCAGCTACTGCAGGGGCGAGGACAAGGCGGACCGGGCAGAAACTTGCCAGGGCTGGTACTGGGACCCGCGTCGCTGTCTCCTAGGGCAACTCAGGGCTCCAAATCTTGGCCAAGGAAACCGGTGTGTGCAGGGCCAGCGCCCCTACCCGCCCCGGCGTGTCATTGGTGTACAGACGCTGGGTGAGACGTGTATGCGTTCGGTGGGCACGAACTGCCAGCTAGGGGGCAGGTGGGGCTGTCTCAGGGCTTTGTCTGGGCTGCATGTGGCTCCGGGCGCACCCGCCCACCCCACCAGTGGAGCTGCACCCCCGGGGCTCTCTCTCCCCGGCCCTATTGTGATCATCTGTCCCCACATCCAGACCCCCTCCTTTCTTGCCATGGCCAGGATGCAGGCTCAGCCCCAGGCCGGGGGCGCCAGCAGCGCGCACACCACACACCTCCCACCCCTGAGCCCGGGCACGCCGGCCCGCCCGCCCGCGCCGCACGCAGTCCTCCGGCCTCATCGGCCCTGGGCCCGGCCCGGAGCCTCGGCCCCGCAGCCCTCCCGCCGCCCGCCCGCCCGCAGCCCCGGCCGGCCCCCGCCCCTCCGCGGCCGCCGAGTCTCGCCTGGCGCAGGAGGCGCAGCAGCTGCCGGGCGCGCTCCGGCCGCTGCTCGCGGAGCGTGGACTGGATCTCGCGGAGCCAGCGCACCCGGCGCTCGTAGGGCGCGGGCCCGCAGCCAGCCGCCGCCGCCCGGGCCTCCGCGTCGGCCTCGGGTCCTGCCCGCCGGCCCAGCCGCGCCCCCATGGCCGCCGCAGGAGCGGGAGCCGGAGGCCGGGCTGCTGCGCCCCGCCCCGGCCCCGCCCGGGCCCGCGATCGCCACGCCCCGATCCGCGATCGCCACGCCCCGGACCGCGATAGCCACGCCCCCAAGTCGGCCCTGGCCGGCGATCGCCCCGCCCTAGCCATCGAGCGCCACGCCCCGGACGGCGATAGCCACGCCCCCAGGCCTGCCCTGGCCCGCTGTCGCCCCGCCCCCGCCCCGCCCACTCTGCCCCAGCCCGCGATCGCCCCGCCCCGCCCCGCCCGGATGCGCTGCGTGCCGCGCCGGGTCCAGGGCGATGCTCGGTCCAGCTGGGGTGTCGCTGGGGAGGACCCGCCCTCGGGGGACCTGGCGCTGGCGCTCTCCCCGAGGGCGGCGCTGAGCCGGCCAGGCGAGGTGGCGTTTGGCGCCTCCGCAGCCCTTGGGCCGCGGACTGGAAAATCTTCGCATTGACCCGGCAGAGAGCGCTGCAGGCGGAGCCGGCGGGAGGCTTGCTCCAGCGGTAGCCAGCGCCAGCACCTGCTTCAGGAATCTCGCCTGCAGTGCTCGGCTGGGCCCGCCGGTCCATCCTGCCGCCACACTGCGTGACACGCCAGGGTCCTCTGCCTGGTGGAGGAGCGGGCTCAGACCTGCTGCCTAACCGTTAGGCCGGGTTATGGGTAGACTGGCAGTCGCCCCTCCATCTGCGCCGGCTCCCGCCTTCCCGCCCGCAGGGGAGGGGCAGTGGGCGGGGGGGGGCTGGCTCCTCCAGGATCAGGTCTGAGCTGGGGACCCCTCCCAGCCTGTGTGCCGCCCTGGAGGCTGGTGCTTGGCTGGGCCAGAGGGCAGGACGATGCGGCCTGAGCCCGGCCTGCTCCAGGGCATCCAGCCGGGAGCCATGGCGATCCTTCTTTGGGGTCAGCCATTGCCTGCCTGGAGAGTGTGGGATAGAGTGTCAGGCTCTGTGAACCCCCCAGAGGACAGAGAATGTCCGCATGTGTCTGCCTGCCCCCCCCCACTAGGAATTGTACCCAGAGGATTTCTACTTCTAAGCTACACCCTAGCCCTCTTACTTTTATTTTTTGCAATATTGGTAATTAAACCGAGGGGCCTTCTACCTTCGAGCTACACCTCCAGCCCTTTTTTTTTTTTTAATTCTTTTGTGTGTGTGTGTGTGTGTGTGTGTGTGTGTGTGTGTGTGTGTGTGTGGTACTGGGGATGGAACCCAGGGGCATTCTACCTCCAAGCTATACCCCCAGCCCTTATTTTTTATCCTTTATTTTGAAACAGGGTCTCCCTAAGTAGCTGAGGCTGGCCGTGAACCCGGATCCTCCTGTCTCAGCAATCCAAGTACTGGGAAAGCATGCACCACCACGCCTGGCTTTTTATTCTTTATTTTGAAACAGGGTGTCACTAAGTTGCAGAGCACCTCACTAAGTAGTCGAAGCTGGCTGCGAACCTGAGATCCTCCTGTCTCAGACTCCCAAGTACTAGGATTAGAAGCTTACACCATCACACCCGGCTGCATTTATTTATTTATTTGTTTGTTTATTTATTTATTTATTTATTTATTTAGTGTGTGGTACCAGGGATTGAAACCAGGGGCATTCTTCCTTCAAGGTACATCCCCGGCCCTATTTTTTAACTTTTATTATGAAACATGGTCTTGTTAGGTTGCTGAGAGTCTCACTACTTGCTGAGGTTATCCTTGAACCTGCGATCCCCTTGTCTCAGCCTCTCAAGTACTGTTTTTTTGTTTTGTTTTGTTTTAATTTTTGAAACAGGGTCTCACTAAGTTGCCAAGGGTTTCGTTAAGCTGCCGAGGCTGGCCTCGAACCTGCAATCCTCCGGTCTCAGTCTCCCAAGTACCAGGATTACAGGCGCGTGCCACCACGCCCGGCTGCCCCAGTCTCTTGACCACTCACGATCCCTCTCTCTCCCCGGCGTGGCTCCGGTCCCTGGGCCCCTCTCCCCTGGCATCTGTCAGCTGGACCCAGCAGCCTCCGCTCCCCTCCCCCGCGGCCAGTTTTGTCCTGGGGCTACCTTGGCACAGCAGGTTTCCTCCTTGGCCGACTCGCATGAATGCCAGGCTGCCCTCCCTCGGGGCCAAGGCGCCGTGGCTAAATTGACACAGTGCCGGGGCCAGAGCAGCAGCCCCAGTGCCCCAGAGACCTCTCAGACCCCAGGTAAGGCCGCCTCCCCTCCTCCCCCACCTCCGCGGGCTGGAGCCAGACCTGGCTGGCGCCCAGATCCTGACCATATGGTTCCAGAGGCTGAGCCAGGCCCCGACCTTGTTCCCCGGAGTGGGAGGGGACCGGGTGAGGAGAGAGGGGCCCCAGAGCTGGCATGGGTGTCAGGCGTGGGCAGGAGAGCTGCCCGGAGCTCAGGGCGCGTGGAAGGCAGAGCGCTCCCCCCTCAGCCCCCCTCGGTGTCCCTGGCAGAGAGATTCCTGGAGGACATTTTTCCAAGAAAGGAGGCGGAGGGTGGCATCCGGGCTCCAGGCCCTGCATGGCCCGCCCTTGGCCTGCCTCGGGGGGTGCCTAGGCTGAGTTGGCTCTGGGGGGGGGGCTACTTCTGGCTTAGCCTGACTTGGACAGGAGCCCCTGGAGACAGCCTGTCCCCTGAGGTCTGGGGGCACCATCGTAGCTCACCAGCCTCTGTGTCCTTAACTAAAGGTGCCTGTCCCTTTCCCTGGACGGCAGAGTTTGTGGAGACCCGGTGGCATGGGGGGGCTTGGATGTGTTCTTTCAGTCCCTAGGGCCGGGGTGGGGGTTCAGGGGGTCGCTATTCCTGGGGACAGAGCGAGATGGGAGGTCTGGGCAGCAGACAGGGACAGAGAGTCACACAGTGGGGACAGAGCCAGACCCCAGGCCCTGATCCAAGTATATGAGGTCTCAAGTGAGACGGGGATTGGCGACAGCCATATCTTGGGTGTCCCCAGCCCTCAGCAGTGGGTGGAGGGCTGGGGCTGGAGCCGGCTCTGGTCCACCTCTGGGTCCCAGCGGGATAGTCCGAGCCCAGGATGGGGTGACGTTGTCTCGGTGCAGGGCCGGGGGACACAGAGCTTCCTGGCAGCCGAGGCAGAGAGGACAGGGGTGGAGGAAGAGGCAGCCAGCCAGAACCTCCAGAGAGACGGAGTGTCCCTGCAGGAGAGCATGCCCAGCAGGGTGGGTTGGCAGCCTGCTGCAGGACCTGGGGTGAAAGAGGCAGCGGAGCGTGGGGTGGGGGTGTCGCAGGTATCGGTCAGGACCTGGACTCAAGTCCTGGTCGGGTGTGTCACCACAGATATGGCAGGCAGCTGCTGTGTCAGCTTCCTGTGGTCACTGTAAGGAATTGTCACAAATTCTGCAGCTTAAAACAACAGAAATGAGCTGGGCGTGGTGGTGCACAACTGTCACCCCAGTACCTGGGAGGCTGACGGGAGGATCGCAGGTTCAAGGCCAGCCTCAGTAACTAAGAGAGAGGCCCTCTACCAACTTAGGGAGACCCTGTTTCAAAATAAAAAGTAAAATAGGAGCTGGGCGTGGTGGTGCATGCCTGTAATCTCAGTACTTGGGAGGCTGAGATAGGGGGATTGAAGTTTTGAGGACAGCCTCAGCAAGTAGTGAGATTCTCATCAACCTAGTGAGACCCTGTTTCCAAATAAGAAATATAGTCGAAGCCGGGCGTGGTGGCTCACGCTTGTAATCCCCGTATTTGGGAGGCTGAGACAGGAGGACCACAGGTTCGCAGCCAGCCTCAGCTACTTAGTGAGGCCCTCTACTACTCAGTAAGAACCTGTTTCAAAATAAAGAATAAAAAATAGGGCTGGTGGTGTAGCTCAGAGGTACAATGCCTCTGGGTTCAATCCCCAGTCCCACATACACACAAAAAGTAAAACAGGGCTGGGGATGTAGCTCAGAGGTTGAATGCCCCTGGGCTCTATCCACCTCCCCCCACCCCACCCCCCCGCCGCCCCATCAAAACCAAACCAGAGCTAGGTGTGGTGGCGCATGCTTGTAATCCCAGTACTTGGGAGGCTGAGACAGGAGGATCACAGGTTCGAAGTCAGCCTCAGCTATTTAGTGAGGCCCTCTGCAACTTCGTGAGACCCTGTTTCAAACTAAAGAATAAAAAATAGGGCGGGCGTGTAGCTCAGAGGTAGAATGCACCTGGGTTCCACCCCCAGTAATGAAAAAAACAAAACAAAACAAAACCTAGACAGATATCCTCTCTAGTTGCAGTTGTAGGGGCTGGAGGCCTGAAATCAAGGCGTGGGCCGGGCCACGCACCCTCTAAGCTCCAGGGAGCGGCCTTCCAAGGCTCTCCAGTCACACAGTCTTCCCTGTGTGACTCTCTCTTCCCTGTGTGGCTTTCTTGTAATGACACTAGTTACTGGGTTGGGGACCCACCCTAACCAATATGATCTCATCTTAGGTAACTACTTCTGCAAAGGGCATTGCTTTCTTTCTTTTTTTTTTTTTTTTTTTTG
>PVLC010019282.1:8982-28982 GCA_004027655.1 Graphiurus murinus | reverse complement strand
TGGTCAAATTAAGCTCTTCAGAAAAATGTCTGAAATCACAGCCTTTTCAACTTGCTCCATGTTTCAGAGGGGGGACAAAGGTCCCTGTTTACTGACTTACAGAATTAGACAGACAGACCATCTATGGGAAGTCAAGTTCCAGCCGCTTCCATTTGTAAAGAAGAGTTCAACCCGGCAGCCTGACCGGGGCTGCCCAGTACTCTGGCCTAGGTTCCCTTGGTCCAGGGGCTCAGCCCTGCCAGCCCCACCCCAGTCCACCTGTTTGCCATCCATTCCACTAGTCGCTGCAGTGTAACATACAGTACCCACAATGCACCTGTCCAGATTCTAGAACCACCTGTTCACTTGCCAACACTCCTCCCTCCTGGGGGGGGGGCGAAAGAACTTGAATGTCGGGACCGCACCTTCTTTATCTTTGCCCCTCCGGTGCCTGGTGTAACACCCAACATACACTAAGTTGTCAGTAAACGTTGGAAGGGCAAATAAATGTCCAACAGACCAACTGCGGGGGGCGGGGGGGCGGGTGTTAAGAAAGTGGGATGGGAATCTATAGAAAGAAAGAATTACTGCTTTATGTAAACTATGGGTGGGAAGTGAAGGCCACTGTACTGGAGCAAAAGAAAAAAGAAAAAGAAAAAAGAAAAGGGGTCCCACTAATTGGAACCCTGTAATCAACTTCTTCCCTGGTAATATACCAGAGGAAGCAGATTTGACACCAGGTTCTGCTAAAGTAGGAATCTAATTAATCTTAAAGGTAAACCTTAACGTTATGGTAAAACGAACAATTTCCTTGCCTCTGCAACTTTTGTGTGTGTGGGACGGGGGAGGATACAGGGGATTGAACACAGGGGCATTCTATCTCTGATTTACACGGCAGCTCTGATATTTTATTTTTTATTTGGAAACAAGGTCTCACTAAGTTGTGAACGGCCTAAATTGAGGAGGCAGGCCCTCCAACCTGCGATCCTCCTTTCTCAGCCTCCCCCAAGTACTGGGATTACAGGCGCCTCTCCAACTTTTAAGAAATGTTCACTTGGCCAGGCGCGTTTGGAGCCTGCCTGTAATCCGAGTACTTGGAAGGCTGAGACTGGAGGATCGCAGGTTCCAGGCCAGCCTCAGCAACCCAGCGAGGCCGTTCACAACTTCCTGAGACCCTGTTTCAAATGTTAAAAAGACAAAATAAAATAGGGTTGGGGGTGTAGCTCAGAGGTTGAATACCCTGGGTTAGATACAAGAAAGAAGGAAGGAGGGAGGGAGAGGAGGGAAGAAGGAAGGGAGAGGAGGAAAAGAAAAGGAAAAGAAAGAAAAATAAAAGAACAGGAGATGTCCATTTAGGCACCGTGCACACTTCTCCGGAGACTGCAGGAGATGGGGAGGTAAAGAGAGCACGAGGAGACTTCGAGGTGCTGAGCCCTCGACTGCCCCCGCATTACCTTTCCGGCCGCGGGCGAGGGGCGGCGCGGGGCACCCCGATCCTCCCTCCCGTCACTCAACTCAGGCGCCCTCTGCCGCGCTCGCCGCTGTTTGGCAGCGTCGCCAGGGAGACGGCGCGGGGCATGCCGGGAACTCGGGGCAGGCGCTCCTCCAGGCGGAAGCGCGCGCAGAGCCGAGGAAGTGGGGGAAGGCGGCGAGACCCGTGGGCCGCGACCTCCGAACCTCGACTGAGGTGGTGTCGGGATGTGAGAGCCGACCTTCCTGAGCGATCGCGCCTCCGGAGCCGGAGCCGAGCCACCTTCCCCGCCGCGGCCGGGGCGCCCTGGCCTCTCGGAACCCTTCTTCCCGCGAGGTGACGGCGGACCCGGACACTTCCGGTTGCTACGCACGGTGTTCCGTTCTCAGGTGCCGGGGCTGCCTGTTCTGCGGGGTTCCCGCCGGCTGCGGATGGAGGGCCAGGTCCTCCGCGAGGAGCCCGCGAGTGGACTCTGCTGCCGCCGGCCGCAGCGGGGTGGCGAGGCGTCCGAAGGCCCGAATTTGAGGACTTAGGCTATCCCCTTTGCGCACCCTTCCCCTGTCCAGCTGTGTTTGTGGATGAGCTGCTTCGTGCAGGGTCCTGGCACTGGCTTAAAATGAGCCAAAAGGATCTGTGTTCGCAGAAGCTTTACAAGACCAACTTGTAAAGAAAAGTAGTAGAATGCAGGGTGAGGTAGTGACTAGGGTAAGGTGACTCAAGTGCAAAAGGTAAGCAGATGCAAAAAAAAAAAAAATCAAGATGATAAATTTTAATGCAATGCAATAGCTCTCAAACTCAGAATGAAAAAAAAAATGCATTGGTGGCAACATGTGGTTTTAATACAGGATTAGTATCAGTGTCATGCTGCGCCATATTGAAATCCAAAGCCGAAAGAAAAATCCAGTAATACTGATGCGTGTGTTGTTACCCAGGTGGAGAAGAATAACAGGGTCAGATATGCAAAGATAAGATGAAGAGGGTCCAGTGATGAAACTGGATAGTTGGGTTCCTAGAACCAGGAAGCAGTAGTTTTACTGACCAGAAACTACACCAATTAAGAAGGGCCCACAAGCCTAAATCCTCAAAGAAGTTTCTAGACTCTGATTAACAATAAAAAAGAAAAACTAGATGCCTGTCATGGGTCCTACACACTTTAGGGAAACCCAATGCCCTCTGAGATTTTTAGGTTATTGATAAGGATACCCCCCCCCCTTTTTCTTTTTCTTGGTAATTTTTCCTTGAGCCCAGGTTCATTCTACCCCCGAGCTACACCCCCAGCCCTTGTTATTTTTTTTTTTTTAATTTTGAGACAGGATCTTGCTAAATTGCTGATGCTAGCCTCAAATATACAATCCTTCTGTCTCAGCCTCCCAAGTACTGGGATTAGGCATGTACTACCACACCTGACTAAAGATATCGTTTTTGTGGCTTAGGACTTCTTACTTTGACCCACAAAGTAGCATAAAACGGTAACTTGTCTCAGTACCAAAAACCCACAGAACTTACTGGTTTGACCCTTAACAGATTTTTACCTGATTTTCCTTTAGAATCAGCAGCAACCTCTGTCTCTACCCCAGAGATCAGAACCCACGAAACCATTTTGTGCCTTATGTAACACAAGTAAAGCACAAGAGAATTTTAATAGTGCTCAGCTAGTGTTGCCAGAGGACCTAAATAAGAATTCAGAGATGTTGATGCCCTCCATGGCTTAGCTAAAGAACACTTGATAATAGTCACATACTGGTGACAAAAGCCATGATGTGGTACCCCATAACCAGCATCAATTAAAACTGCGTTCTCTTGTTTTAAACAGGCAATCCTTCAGACTGCCATCATGGGTATCCGAGGACTGATGAGTTTTGTGGAAGATCATAGCAATGAGTTCTTCACTGATGTGAAGTTACGGGACACCAAAATTATCATTGACGGCTATGCTCTTTTCCACCGGCTTTGCTTCAACTCCAACTTGGACCTCCGGTATGGAGGGGACTATGATTCCTTCGCAGATGTTACCCAGGAATTCTTCGAATCACTGTTTGCTTGTAACGTGTGTCCATACGTCGTGTTAGATGGAGGGTGTGACATTTCAGATAAAAAGCTGGCGACATTGAAGGATCGAGCCAGAGAGAAGATCCAGGCGGCCCATTCCCTTTCTGTTGGTGGGGGAGGGTGTGTGTGTCCCTTACTCCTCCGGGAAGTGTTCATCCAGGTGTTGATCAAGCTGCGGGTACGTTTTGTTCAGTGCTTCTCAGAAGCGGATCGAGACATCATGACGCTGGCCAATCATTGGAACTGCCCCGTGTTATCCTCGGATAGTGACTTCTGCATTTTTGACCTCAAGACTGGCTTTTGCCCTTTGAATAGCTTCCAGTGGAGAAATGTGAGCAAGGTTAAGGGCACAGCAAGCTACTATATCCCTGCCAAATGCTTTTCCCTGGACGCCTTCTGCCGCCACTTCAGCAATCTGAACAGAGCTCTCCTACCCCTCTTCGCGGTGCTCTGTGGGAATGACCATGTTAATCTGCCTGTCATGGAGACATTCCTGAGTAAAGCATGTCTTCCTCTTCGAGCTGCTAGTCCTAAGGGAAGGAGACACCACCGAGTGCTGGCACTTCTGAACTGGTTGTCTCATTTTGCTGACCCTACCGAAGCACTAGATAATGTTCTCAAATATCTCCCCGAAAAGGATCGAGCAAGTGTCAAGGAACGCCTCTCCCGTTCCATGGAGGAATACCAGCAGTCCCCGGCGAGGCTGCAGGACTTCTTCCAATATGGGACTTACGTCTGTCCAGACGGCTTAAATCTGGTTTTACCAGAATGGGTCCTGGTGGCTTTAGCCAAAGGCCAGCTGTCTCCTTTCATCAGCGATGCTTTGGTGCTGAGACGGACCATTCTTCAAACCCAGGTAGAAAATATGCAGCGACCCAGTGCCCACAGAACATCACAGGCCATCCGGCAGACCATCTACGGGCTTCTGTTGAGTGCTTTGCCACAGCCAAAAAACATGTCCTGGAAAGCACTGCCGCCTCAGCCTCGAGCTTTCAGCGAAGTGGAAAGGGTTAATAAAACTATCAAAACGTCGATTGTGGATGCAGCTGAGCTACCCAAGGCTCTTTTGAACCTGAGCAGATTGACAGAGGTAAGGGTTTGTCATTATTAATGAAACTTTTGTAAATCACTTTACAGACCCCATAAGGTGGTTTCATATATCTTCTCTCTCTTACTAGGACAAATCAAGGTGGGTCGAGATCTGGGCCATCATTTCATAAGTGAGAAAAGTAGAACGCTAGTGAAGTAGGTAATCTCTCAGCCAGAGTGTCAGTGCTAAGATTCCAGCCTAGAACTTTCAGCTGTAAACCTGTCCTTTCCACTGTACTTCAGGGGTCTGTGTTTTCTCTGCAGTTATTACTATTATTTTGTGTGTGTGTGGCACTGGGGATTGAACCCAGTGGCTTTCTACAGAACTCTGAGCTACACACCCAACCCTGTTTTATTTTTATTTTGAAACAAGGTCTCCCTAGGTTGATGAGCGTCTCACTACTTGCTGAGGCTGTATTTGAACCTATGATCTTCCTGTCTCAGCCTCCCAACTACTGGGATTACAGTCGTGCGCCACCTCGCCTGGCTGTTACCATTATATTGATACTAGCTCTCAATAGAATGGGGTTTAAACAAAAGAAAGAATTCTGAACTCAAAAATAAAATGTGCATCTAGGCATAATGAACATCTGAGACTACATCAGATTTCAACTAGGAATAGTAGTGATGGTTAGGTCTGATGTTTTTATTTTTATTGATGAGGGCCTTCTCTAAGCTTTAGGTTTGTGGCATCATGGTGACATGCCTCAGCCTTGCCTGGTGTTGCTTAAACTTTATGCTTAGACCAATCCCCATTCCAAGGGGGGAAAAGTTCTCATGGATCCCAGAGTTGCCTTTGTTTTTTTGTATTACATAAATATATTAAAAACTACCAATATGAAACGGCCTACGTTGATAACACATTTACATTTACAAATTAAATGCAGATAAACTCACAGAACCAATCGCAGCGCCCATCAGATTTTCTTAGATCCAGCTAAATATTGAGACATAGGCCTCTCCCGGTGCCAGATCACTCAAGGGTGCGGCACCACAGCCACAGGGACCCGGCCAGACCTTCCTTTCCCATGAGAGTCCTCCCTGCACCCGTCTACACCATGGTTCATCGTCAGCGAATCCCAATAATTCAGTAGTGCCTGCAGATATTCTTGACTGTCCCTTCTTAGGGAGTGGAAGGGGGTGGTGGTTGCTGCCGGCATCTAGAGGGGAGGAGCCAAGGACACTGCTAAGTATCTTACGATGCAAAGATCAGCCCCTCGCAGCAAAGAATCATCTGGACCCAGATATCCCTCGTGCCAGGGGCTGGCTTACACACGGACCAGGAACTGGCCTCTTCAGCCTCCCCGATAGGGAAATCTCCGCATGAGGACAAAGGAGTCATGTGCAGTGGGAGCCAGAGTCTGCTTGGCACTGGGGGACGCTGCTGGTAGGAACAGGGTTTCTTTGGGGGGCAGTGAAAATATTCTGGAATTAGCGATGGTTGTTCAAGCTAATAAGCACAGTAAAACCCCGGAATGGCTCACTGTTGAAGGGTGAGTTTTGTGACATGACTTATAGCTCAAAGAAAGTCTCACTGGCTTGAAAGCCGCCTCCGTCTTTCTTATGACGATTCCGTAGATGTGGCTTCTGAGCTCCCAGCAAGGGATGCGCCATATTATAAGTCACCGCCATCAGAGACGCCCCAGGATCGAGTGTCCGCATTAGGAGGTCATAGTTCATTTATGGTCCAAGCCAAGATGTGGGTTTACAGGTCATTGATAACACACTTAATAACACAGCTGACTACCTGTATCACATTTCCAGGGTGACAGAACCAGAAAGTTGCGCACAGGTCAATTTCTCGGGAATTTATTAAAAGCTGCAGATTTACCGGTACATTTCAAATTAGCAATATGCTAAGTAAAGATGTCTTGCTGAAGTTACATTTCTTCTCAAACCTAAATGGCACTGCTGGAGGGTTTTTAACTTTTTTTTTTTTTTTGTGGTACTGGGGATTGAACTCAGGGGCATTCTACCACCAAGCTACACCCCCAGCCCTATTTTTTTATTCTTTATTTTGAAACAGGGTCTCACTAAGTTGTGGAGGGCCTCACTAGGTAGCTGAGGCTGGCCTCGAACCCGGATCCTCCAGTCTCAGCCTCCCGAATGCTGGGATTACAAGCGTGCGCCACCATGCCGGGCGGTTTTTAACTTTTTTATGGCTTTCCTAATCAGTGTGCCATGAGGTGTGGCCATATTTGAAGTGGGTACTTTGATCAGAGCTTTGCCACATTGATAATCTGTGAATCCATCCTACAATTCAGTTTACCCGTCACCCTTAAGAGTCTCCTCTTGAGCCGGGCGTGGTGGCGCACGCTTGTAATCCCAGCATTCGGGAGGCTGAGACTGGAGGATCCGGGTTCTCGGCCAGCCTCAGCTACCTAGTGAGGCACTCCACAACTTAGTGAGACCCTGTTCCAAAATAAAGAATAAAAAATAGGGATGGGGGTATAGCTCGGAGGTAGAATGCCCCCGAGTTCAATCCTTAGTACCGCAAAAAAAAAAAAAAAAAAGAGTCTCCTCTTGCCCCTTCTCAATTAATTCATCGCTCCCTAGTGAGTACGCTCGTATAACGAAATGCACAGATAATTGTAGAGCTTGGTGAATGCTCATCAACTTGATACATCTGTGCAAAGATCACCGAGAGGAAGAATCTGGATCACCACCCAGCTTTCCCAAGTCCCCCCCTCCCACCCTCTGTAATCACCCCCTGACTGTACTTACCACCTTATAAAGGAATTCTTTCACCTGGCTTCTTCTCTTCCGCATGTTTGTGAGTAGCTGTAGCTCCTACCTTATTGCTTTGAACATTGCATTGTGGGAAGATGCCACAGTTTTCTGAGCATTTGGGTAGCTTCCTGTTGGGGCAATTTTAAATGGTGCCATGAACATTCTAGAACACATCATTTGGTGAACGTGTGCACACATTTCTGTTGCACATATACCCGTGGGATTGCTGGGTCATACCACACACATCTGTTCAGCTTTTGAGATGTGTTGGCAAATGGTCTTGTAAAGTGAGTGTACCAGTTATTAGTCCATCAGAAGCATGTCGGAGTGCTCCTTCCTCATACCGTTGCTGGTACTTTGCAGTTCCTCACCTTAGGATTTTTTAGCTGTCCTGTTGGTCCATGCAGTAGTATTACCCTGCTAGCCACTCTGATGGGCATTTCGTATTTCTCTGATGACTTGAGCCCCTTTTCATTTCTTCATTAGCCGTGTGGGTATTCTCCTGGGAAGTTCCTGTTCAAACTCTGTTTTTCTGAAGTTTTGCAGTAATATGTATTGTGACCAGCCTCTCTCATTCTCTTTTTACTCTTTAGTATGTTTTAAGGAACGGTTCTTAGTATAGTCGTTTGTATTTTTATTATTTACAGAGACTACTTTTGTGACTTATTTAAGAAGTTATGGCCGACTCCAAGATCATGAAAATGGTTGCCTTTCACATTTAGGTCGATGATCTATTCGGAGTGTGTGTGTGTGTGTGTGTGTGTGTGTGTGTGTGTGAATTTTGATGTATTTTGTCAATTATGATGTATTTTATTTCAGGTTATATCTTTATTCTTAGCTGTTGGCTGCAGTTACTACTGACTAAGTAGTAGATGCTGAAAAATGTATCACACTTACTTTTCCTTCCAGAAAGAAATACTTTTTCTGGCTGCATGCAGATACTGGGAATACAACTATTTTCATAAAGTTTGATTATGGAGTTCTTGTGATGGTACTCTTTTAAAAAAGTCTTAATGCCCTTATCTGCAGGAGAGTGTGGCCTCTAAGGTCCTTTAGAGTTCTCAGAGTCTTGAAATTCGTTAAGGTAAAATTATTTCAACATAAAGTTCAAAGCCCTAAGGAATGTTAACCACTAGACTTTTATTTACGTATTTTTTTTGGCACTGGGGATTGAACCCAAGAGCATTCTACCTTTGAACTACACCCCTAGCCCTTTTTTATCTTGACACAGGGTCTTACTGAGTTGCTGAGAGTTCTCATTAAATTGCTGAGGTTGGTCTCCAACCTAGGTGCGGTCTCCTCTCTCAGCCTCCCGGGGTTACAGGCATGTGCCGTCTGGCTCTGAACTTTGAAGTACACATTACTGTAAAGCATGAAGAAAGTGACTGTAAGAACAGTGCAGGTAGTCCTTAAAATATCCCTATCTCCTTTGAAAATACCTTTAATCTCAAGTAGCCACCTCCAGACAACCCTGGTTTGGGAGAATAGAAAGACAGTAAAGTCTGCAGCAGGGGAGGGACAAGAGACAGGACCAGGCAAATACACAGCTCTATAGCAAGCCACAAAAGGTCTAGGACAAGTCTGTCTTCCGGCTGTGATCAGCGTGGAGAAAGCAGAACCTACACACTCACTGGCCAGCAAGAGCAGGGATAAATCTTTGTTTCTCAAAATCGAATACCTGATCTGATAGTTAAAATGAAGACTCCTGGCTTCCCTTCGTATCATCCACTCAAATGAGGGGAGAGGGCCTGAGGACTGAGTTAACAAGCTTCCCAGGTGACGGGCTCACTGAGCACGCTCAGCAGCATACACAGCAGATGCAGCGACCCCAGGCAGTCCAGAGGGAGTAGACAGCACACCCAGCCGACCATGTTCGCTAAGCACCCCATTTCCGACTTCTTTTTTTTTAATTCTAGGGATTGAACCCAGGAGCATTCAAGATCTAAGCTACACCCCCAGATCTTTCTATTTTTTTATTTTTATCACTAAGTTGCTGGCCTCAACTGTCTCAGCCCCCCATGTACTGAGATTACAGGTGTGCACCACCACGCTCTGCTATGAAGCGTATTAATGTTCTAAATGCCTTGGGTGTGGCTGATTTTTCCCCACAGGAAGATAAGCTTCGTATCTGACATTAAATCTTTTCATGTTATTGGAAAAAAAAGAAGAAAACCTGCCCCTAAAGTAACATAGCTCGTGTCTGGTGTGTGTTTCCAGCTCCCGTTGGACAGGCGGCTGACACTTCTGTTAGACACCCTGAAGGTGAAGCCGACCACCCTGGAGCCAGTGCCCGCTGCTCTGAAGTTGCCTATTGCTGCCACCTGCTACTGACTGCAGCACCCAGAGGTGCAGGCAAAGCTGCACCATCTACAGGCGCTGCTGCTAGGGATGCTGCTGGGGCCCTTGCAGGCCACCGTCCAAAGCCCAGGTAGGAGCCGCAAGTGCCAGGGGCATGGTTTTTGCAAGTTGCTTATAAATTATGTATACTCAAGAGTTCACACAAACAGACAAAAAGTATATGTATTTGCCCTTATCAGTTACATCAGAACTTAGAGGTGGAGGCACTAAAATGTCTGCCATCCGTTGGTATTTCCGATCGCTTCCAGGAGCCAGGCTCAGTGCCAGGGTGGACTGCCACGTAGACAGTGGCGGTGCGCTGCTGAGGCGCCTCCAGCTTGGGCCTGTGGCGTGTGACCTTGGTTCTGCCCGCTGCGTCTGCATTTCACGCCCCTACCCTGTCCTTCACAGCAGCAACATCGCCCCCAGAAACTGACTTAAAATGGCCAGAAGTGAAGCTTCTGGATCCATAACCACCACAAAAACACTCGTATCTGTGCTTTGTTTAAACCTTTTTTCTCTAACATAAGTTTCAATTCGTATAGAAGTACTGATAGAAAAACTTCTCTCTGAGAAAAATACAGAGGCAATGTCCTCTGCATTGATCAGATGAAATAAACGTTGACACATTGAAACAGTTCATTGATGTGGCATTCCCTTTAAAAGATTATGTTATACTATCTAAACATGTATAAAGTTGTCACACTCTAGAACAGTACTGTCTAAAATGGTTGCTATTGTGAAAATGGTAGCTATTGTGTGTACACATGTAGCTAAAGTTAAATATGTAAATTTAATATACACATGTATATTGTGTGTATACATGTGGTAGGTCTACATGTGGCTAAAGTTAATTTTAGCTTCTCCATCACACTGGTCACGTGTGGTGTGTGTGTGTGTGTGTGTGTGTGTGTGTGTGTGTTTGTAGAGGCATTCTGCCTCTGAGCTATACCCAAAGCCCTATTGTATTTTTTTTTTTTTAATTTTGAATCAGGGTCTAAGTTGCCACATACTGGACTCAAATTTGCGATCCTCCTGTCTCAGCCTCCCAAGTACTGAGATTACAGGTGTGTGTGCCGCCATGCCTGGCCTGTAGCTTACTTTTTCTTAAAGAGTAAGTGAAGTGAAAGAAGCAGCGTGGACTCCGGGACATCCCGGGTGTTAAGGCTCAAGTGTGACAGTCGCCATCAGAGGGACTGCTGGTATGACAGCCAACCTAACACGAAACACGGTGCTGCAAGAACACGGGCTGAGGTGTTTCCACTCTCTGAATAACAAATGCAGCATAAGGGATTTCCCAGAGCGGGAGCCTGTTAAATTCCTACCCGAGCCGTACAGAGGGGGCAAGTCAAGGGGTCTGTTCCTTTTCTCCTAGGAAACCTGAGCCCCGCGCCCAGGCACGCTCAGGGCCTTGCCGCTCGCTAACCAGTGAGAGGTGGGTCTCCTCTCGGCCACTTTCAAGTTGGTCCCAATGTGAACGTGCGCCTCTGCAGAGACCTGCACACACTCCTTTTCCTTTCTGCTTTAGGTTTAAGGAAGCCACTTATTTGTCAAGTTCTGAGCTGTGCTTTAGCTCTCCTCCCATTAAACAAGTTGAGATGTGCTCTGAACATACAGGCCATTTCTTTAAAACAAGGGCACCAAAGCCTGGAGGTTTTCCACGGAAGGAAGACCAGCAGGCACTGGGAGAGGATGCCGTCTAACCTTCGTCCCTTGAGTTTTTTCAGGCACATTCAAGGCTGGGTAGCGGACCAGCAAAAGAGATGGTATTTCAAAGAAAAAATAAGTGTTAGGGTTGACTAAAGCTAGGTTACCATTAAAGAGGTTCCTCGGTATAAATACTTCAATTTATACCACAAGGCATTAATGAAGCCAGAAGAGAAAAAGAGAAGAGAAACAGTTTTTCTAAGCGTTGTGTGTGGAATCTGTAGTTTTGTATGTGGAGAAAAAGACGAGCAGACGCAGTGTTCCTGGAAGTGCTGCCCTCGGGTTCTCTTTGTCTAGGGAAGGAAGGTCTGCCGGAAGGTGGTGCGAAAACGGTGTGTGGAGAGTTGCAGAGGGCGCGGGGGCCGCTGCGGCCAGGCCGGACGCTCGACTTGGACGCAGCTCACGTTTTCTGCCAGTGGCAGTGCTGTGTCCAGATGGGGCTGTACCTCAACCAGCTGCTGTCCATGCCGCTGCCAGAGCCAGACCTGACTCGGTAAGCATCACAGAAGACTTCCGTTCAGCGCATGCACCACAGTGTCTAACATAGAGAAGCCACTTTCCAAACCTCAACCTTAAAGTAACTGATCTTGGATCACTGTTATAACTGACGAGCTGGAGACAAGGAAAATGCTAAATAATTTCCACATTCCCAAGGAATGTTTCCATGACTAGATCTCATTTTCAAAACTCACCGGGGAAAGAGGCGGTTTGGGGTAGGGTGGAACTCACTTCCCCACATCCTCAGGTGTGTGTTTGGACATCCCTTCCTAGAGGCTGTTTCTGATTACCTTGCTGGAACATCACTCTGCCCCCAGCTGCTCGTCTTGTTACTTCATTGTACTTTATGAATTACGCTTCTTAGTGATTCTTCACTCATTCTTTTTTGGTACTGGGGATTGAACCCAGGGGCATTCTACCTCTGAGCTACACCCCTAGTCCTATTTTCTTTTTTTTTTTTTTTTTTATTCATTTTCAAACTGGGTCTCAATAAGTTGTGGAGAGCCTCACTAAGTAGCCGAGGCTGGCCGCGAACCCGGGTCCTCCGGTACTGGGATTACAAGCGTGCACCACCACACCTGGCATCATTCAAGTCTTGATTGAATGTCTGCCCTGAGCTAAGGCGTAATGAACAACAGCAAAACCTCCGCCCTGGAGGAGGTGACAGTTCCACCAGGGTCTTTGTCCAGCCAGATCAGGATGAGGAAAGCACAGGCAGCGTGGAAGCGGGGCCGGGGTGCCAGGGAAGAAGTGGTACGTTTGAGGCTGGAGTTCTAGCTAGGCAAGACGGACAGAAATGACAGTAGGGCACGGGCTGCCGAAGGCATGACAACCAGTGGACATCATCTTGCAGCTGTCCATCCGGGAGGGGCTAGAGGAGGAGAAAGGTGAAGAGGACGAAGTTGGGCAACAGGAGCATTGGATATTGTATATGCTCTGCTTCTCTCTGTCCATTCAGATGCAAGCTCTGTGAGGGCAGGGACTTGACTGCATTGTTACCGTCACCCCAGTACCTGGCATACTGGGAATGAGTGGTAATCAAAAAGACATATAAAATACAGTGCTGTGCCCTTGAATATGCTTCAAGGTAAAAGGCTTCCTGGCAAGAGACAGTGTTGTTGCTCTGTCTCATAGTATATCTGAGGTAACCAAAAAACTCTGTACCAAGTCAGATTTGCTGGGTTTTTTTGTTTTTGCAGTACTGGGGATTGAACCCAGGGGCATTCTACCTCCGAGCTACATCCCCAGCCTTATTTTTTATTCTTTATTTTGAAATAGGGTTTAAGTTGCTAATTCCATCCAGTCCATCCTCACCAAGTAGCTGATGCTGGGCACAAACCTGTGATCTTCCTGTCTGCCTCCCAATTACGGGGATTACAAGCATGTGCCACCATTGCCCGTCTTGATTAGCTGGTTTTTGACCATAGAGTCTTTATTGCTTCCTTTGATAATTTAGGTCATTCTTGACTGGATTCTCTCTAGCTGCCACAAGTCCCTTTACAACAGCAGGAAAAACAAGATCAAATAATTTTATTAAATATGCCTTCAGCAGCATCTCAGCACAATCAAGGCTTTTTCTGATTGTACGCTGATTAAATGACGGTCCTACACTGATTGCTAAGGCACCCGTTGATGCGCTGTGGCTGGAAGTCACATATGTTAAATTTGGGAAGTCCAGTTAATCCCATTTCGCATTTGTGAAGTAGGTTTTAAGTCCAAGTGAAAGACCTTATAAATCATGCCATTACAGTTTTCTGGTATTTTAACAAACTGCCTGTTTGGTTTATCAAGATCATTTTAAATTCCTTTTCACTGAAGTCTTAAAAGAGGCCCACTCAGCTTGAGGTTCATTGCAAATGCAGTCAGCATCATCATTTACTGATACAAAGTTTTTAAACATCACCAGCCAAGAAGTAATAATCTTAACTAGTCAGTTCCTTTCAACAAGGAACAAGATGAAGTTACTTTGATGATTTTCCAGGAACAGGAAGAGCGCAGTTTAGATGCTGTTGAAGCCATGTCCAGCATGCATACTTGTCCTCCCACACTGACCTGTGCTTTGAACCCACGCTCTCTCTCGCACTGCACAGACTGTACAGCGGAAGCCTGGTGCACGGGCTGTGCCAGCGGCTGCTCGCGCCTGCCTCCGTGGAGAGCCTCCTGAGCGCGTGCCCCACGGCGAAGCACCTGTACGAACGCCTGCTCGGTGCCACACGGACCTGTGCCCCCACCGAACTGTTCCTACCCAAGGGGAAATCAAGTTCAAAAAAAAAGAGGCGAAAGAAGAAGGGTACCCACTGGTCCAAGAACAAGGTGGGAGCCGCCGCAGACCCCCGGCCCTGGTACGAGGACAGCAATCGGTTTGGCTTATTAATGGAGGAGCACGTGGAGGCCTCCGATCTTGAATAAAACGCAGTCCTCAGCAAACTACATGTGTAATTCTAACTTAAAATGTTTCTCTTACCCCTTAACATAATTCGGTCTTTTTCTTTAGGACTAACCTGTTAGGGGATAAATTTTACAACAGATAATCTTTTAATTCCAAGATATTTTGTATTCCACTTTTCATAAATACAACCTGATTTAATAAACTTTTCTATTTCTTAAACACATGTGTGAAAGAATGTTTGTACATGTCATGTTCCATTTCAGTAAGCTAATAGTAATATTCTCTACATTTTAAATTGCAACAGCTTAGCTAGCTTTATTTCCAAACTGAGAAATCCTACTTCAATCATTCCCACAAGTGGAAGCTGCTAATCATTTCAAAAAGATGTGAAAGTTTCCTCTTTGTTTTGTAGTATGAAAAGTTTGGGCCATGAGAGACAGAAATAGGATACCAGACAAAATAAGAACCTGGTAAATGAGACCGCACAAGTTTGATTAAGCATTCTAGGTACCTTCCGGGGGTTTTTTTGTTTTTGTTTTTTTGGGGGTTGAACCCAGGGGCGTTCTACCTCTGAGATACACTCCCAGCCCTACCTTATTTCTTATTTGAAAGCAGAGTATCACTAAGTTGCAGAGAGCCTCACAAAGTTGCCGAGGCTGGCTACGAACCTGCAATCCTCCTGTTTCAGCCTCCTAGGTAGTGGGATGATCATGCACCACCACACCTGGCAATGCCAGGCTTTAAAGCTGAAGTTGAAATTGTCATGGCCCCAGCAATAGAAACAGCATCCGGAGCTGCTAGATCTAGAGGAGGAAACAGTGAGTAGAAATGGAAAATCACAAATGTGTAAACAGCAATACCAGGCTCTAGGTCTTCTAGGAGTCATAATCAGCATTTGCAATTTTTTCATTCCTGTTTTCTTCTTTGTGCTACTGTGGGGATCCAACCTAAGGCCTTGCACATGCTAGGCAAGTGCCCTACAACTGGGCTAGACTTCCTGAATCTCTAGCTGGCATTTTTTTTTAAATGAAAAAGTTAGAATGGAAAACAGACACACTTATTAGGTGGTTGTTTAAAAAAAAAATGTATTTCCTACTGTAGATAAAACACTTGAAAAGCACCATTTTAGAAAACACTAGAGGACGCTAACGTGACAATTACCAATAGTTGTAAAGGTGCTGGCCAGTTCCAAACAAAGGAAATGGAAATAAAAGTAAGCAGGTGGGAAGACTGTCTGGACAAGATGTGAAGTTCTGAAGGCTGGAGCTTCCTTCACTTGCACCGCTGTGTTCTTCCACAGGCACACTCCTAGGAGTCCACTCCACCAGTAAGAACCCTACAATTGACTTCAAACGGCCACTTTGAATAAGCCCAAGTCCAGTTCCTGACCTGTGATAATTCTCTGTACTTTCCTAGAAATAACGTACTCAAGAGGAGGAAGCCCAACACCAAAGTCAGACACCGCACAACGTGTGGACTGGCTTTCACCAATATAAATGGCAAAAACACAATGTCATTTACTTCTAAAACATTCAAACCTTAAAAACTGGCTCATTTCAAGTAAGAGTTGAGATAGCCTTTTTTTTTTTTTTTTTTTTTTTAACTATTTAGAAGTAGAGAAGCTCCTTCATAAAGTTTTGATGTTTCCAAGGAGACAATACCAAAATAATCAAGAAAATAGTTGCATGCATCCATTTTTTTGAAAAGAGATGTGTTTTACCCACAAATAGTGGATCTAATGAGGTCTGTAAGCATGCCAGACCAAAATATTCTCCCGTGATTTCTGAAATTTGGGGCTAACCTAGAAATTATACCAATGCAAGTGCCCTATTTTCTGGCTTATTGTCACTTTTATAAATCCACTGACCTTGCATGGGAAAACATCCATTCCAATCACTCTTCCACATCACTAGTTCAACAGGCACCCAACTGGAGAGCGTATGGGCTACAGAATTTAATTGAAAGTCAAGTCAATTGCACCAATCTCTCCCTTCGTTTTCAGGGCTCTCCTTCACCAGCACTGAGTCCGGCGCCCTTCTCTACCCACTGGAATTAGGGCCATTCACTTCACTGACATTACCCAGCCTTGCAGTAAAAGAGTGAGGAGTCTAGGTGCTCACCAAAGAGTACTCGAGAAGAATCTGACCCCAAAGCCATTCCCTTTTAAGCTGCTTGGAAGACAACACGCAACGGAGCCATGAGAACACTTTATAGAGTCCATCTGGAGCAAAATTGCAGCGTGTGACTGAGTGCCAGAAGGAGGCAGCGGTAGTCACCGGGCAGAGGAGCTACACCAGCGACACCCCCAGACCTGACTTCCGGCCCACCTTGCTTCCAGAGACAGGAATCAATTCGGATCAGGATAGGAGGCCAGGGGAACACCTATGTAAGGGCAGAGTGTTGACACCCCACATTCCACTCCGAAAGTGGGCCATGTCCTGTGTTTTCAAGGGAGTCTTTACGTTAGACCTGCTCCTCTCGAGATACTCGAGTCAGAACTGAGGCCCTCTACCACTGAGCTCTCTCCCCTGCCCTTGTTATTTTTGACTTTGGAACAGGGTCTGCTAAATTGCCCAGGCTGGCCTTGAGCTTGCAATTCCTCCTGCCTCCGCCTCTGGAGTTGCTGGGATTACAGACCACACCACAGTACCTGGGAATCCATCTTCTTTTCTGATTCAGTTGTAACCAGTGAAATCTCACCTGAGGCTTTAGAAGTGTAAGTCTTCAGTGAGCAGTTCAAGTAATAAAAGGAACTCTGGACAGCTAGGATGGATGAATGTTAGGGGTAAAATTGGAGAAAAAGACATTTACTACAATGTACAGTATAGTCATGCTCTGTATTTAGTGGTGATAGAATTACCCTTGAAGTCTGTTTTGTAAAAATTTTTTGAGATGCCTGTAGTTTAAAACTTATTCTTCTGTAAATACAATTTCTATAGTTCTTCCCTGCCAGCTGATCATCATGGAAAAAGAATTCAAGTTAACATTAGTCTTTCAATTTGAACTTCTAATTCAAATTAATCACAATTTCAGAAAATAAAGACCTTTATCACCAGAAAGGCCTTAGAATCTTTTCTTCCTTTGTGCATAAAAGAAAATTAACCAATGATTATGTCTCAATTGTCCTGTCAAATGAGAATTGTCACAATTTAAATTGTTTAAAGATAAAATAACTTGTGCATCAGAGTGGCCTGGTACTAAAACATGAGATAAAACTTGCCTGGCATTAAACACTAGATAAACACTAGCCATAACTGTTTTTTTGTTTATTTGTGTATGTGTGTGTGTGGCACTGGGGATTGAATCCAGGGGCATTCTACCTCCAAGCTACATCCTCAGCCCTATTTTATTTTTGTTTTGAAACAGGGTCTCTCTAGGTTGATGAAAGTCTCACTATTTGCTGAGGTTGTCCTCAAACCTGCAATCTTCTTGTCTCAGCCTCCCAAGCACTGGGATTAAAAGCGTGCGCCACCATGTCGGGCTCATAACTCTTAAATCAATGCCTGAAAAGCAAGACACCATGAGACCAAGGTTGTCAAAGCTAAGGGCAAAGCAGATCAAGGCTATCAAATATGGCTGAGAAGAGAAGGGCAAATGTTGTGACGCTGAAACTACACTGGAAAGGCTGGAGGGCTGCCAAGAGCATGCACATGGACAGTAAGCTCAAAACAGAAAATAACGACCAGGAGGAATTGCCCCAGAGGAGTACCTGTGTCCCTCCAGCCTTTTCTGTTGTCAAGGAATTTTCTGTAGGGTCTTTTAAAATCAGAGTCCTAGGTAGGTTCAAATATAGAAAAAGGCAGGCATGGGGGAACACGCCTGTAATCCCAGTGTTTGGGAGGCTGAGATAGGAGGTTTTGAGGTTCAAGGTCAGCGTGCTGTAACTTAGTGAGACCCTCTTTCAAAATAAGAAATAAAACAGGGCTGGGGTGTGGCTCAGAGAGAATACCCCTGAGTTCAATCCCCAGTACCAAAAAAGAAGAATAATTTTCATTTGAAAAGAATGTACCAACATTGGATTGTCATCACATGAGCTACCATACAGGATTAGGAAAGCTTTTCAGGTAGTTTGTGTATATTAGTACTTTTTGGAGAATTAACTAAGGTACTGGTGCTTCAATTTGGAAAAACTATTGTGTGTCTATGGGAGGTACTGCCCTCCCCCAAATTTCCTATCTGGTTCATGTGTTACATTTTATAAAACAACACAGCAAGAGCTGTTGCCCCGATAAACAGGAAACCTGCTCTGTAGTATGTTTCCTGTCAAGGATACAGAGTAGCTATATACAAGAGATGAGGAGGGCAATGTAGATTAACCTACATGTTAGCAGATGAATTTGCTCTGTAAAAATGTGGAAACTTTTTTAGTAAATGTACATTAATACTAAGAGAGAGAGAGAGAGAGAGATAAGTGTTCCAATCTGGAATTTTATAAATTATTGCTGAAACTGCTGTAATACGGAATTCTCATATCTTCATTAAAACACCGGCAGCAACCCTCTCTTTTAGAACTTCCTAGTCCATGTCATTCATTGGTGTAGGACAGGATGTGTTAGGAAGTACCTCCTAGACACTTACTGGAGACATCTGTCTGGCAGGCGGCTGGAATCTGGGTCTTTGGCTGCTGAGATACTAAGTGTCTTCCTCTTCTACTCTTCTAATTATAAATGTCTCCACTGAGTGTGGGGTACTGTTTTAACCAGAGAGATGCGTGTGAACAGCTGAACGCTCTGGGGAGGACCCTGCTCTGCCTCAGGTCTCAAGAAGGGCGAACCAGGAGCCTGGAGACCGTGCGGCCCAGGTTCCCGTCACAAAGCTGTCAGTGGGTCAGGGCCTCCTGGCACCCCGGCTTACACAAACTCGTTTAAAAAAACAGCTAAAGAAGCTGACCCTGCTATGAAGCACTATGTATTCTAAAAAAGCAATTAAGTCATGAGAGCCAGGAGTTGACTGTAGAAAGAATTCAGAGAAATACTGTCATAACTTTACCTTAAAAATAGAATAAGTACTATGTAAATACATTTTTGGTTTAGAATGTTGTCTTAAAATGTGTTGGGGAGCATATTTGTCTCTCAGACTGAGCTGTTAGGGTATTTTAGTTTCTACTGTTATTAAATTTGACTTCTCTTAGCAAGATAATATTACTTTAGCTTCTTCAAATTAGTTATTCTGTTTCTTTGGGAAGCCTCTACTTCTCTTGTGCATCCAAGAAGTAGTGGGCGGGCAGGCAGGAGGAGAGGGAAGAAATGAGGCTGAGAAGACCTAGAACACAACTCAGACAGGACAGCGCATCACAACACTCCCGCCAGCAGAAGAGCGAGCAGCAGCCGTGGTAATAACTGGACTAGGACGACATTCTGAGAAGGAACTGAGCCCCACAGGAGCCTGGTGGGGACTCGGAAAGCCACAACGTGCACCTGTGCAGAAACATCCTGTTAGGAGACCGGAGGGAACAGGTAATGGGCACCACTTCCTTTCCATCCAGCGGATGCACTAGCCAGGTCTAGTTTTTCTTTTTTGCGGTACTGGGGATTGAACTCAGGGGCATTCTACCTCCGAGCTATACCCCCAGCCCTATTTTTTATTCTTTATTTTGAAACCGGGTCTCACTAAGTTGTGGAGTGCCTCACTAAGTAGCTGAGGCTGGCCGAGAACCCGGATCCTCCGGTCTGTCTCCCGAATGCTGGGATTACAAGCGTGCGCCACCACACCCGGCTCTAGTTCCTCTTTTTTTTTTTTTTTTTTTTTTTT
>PVLC010019281.1:12696-30983 GCA_004027655.1 Graphiurus murinus | reverse complement strand
AAATCCGTAGGTCCTTGGCTCGTGGAAAAAAGAATTTTAACACGTGCCAGTCAGAAACAACATAGGCAGGTTTATTTTAAGAACTTAAAGGGAAACTGGGAGAAAGGGGAAGGGAAGGCAAGGAGCGGGAAGCAGGAAGGGGGTAAGGCATGGAGGAGAAGGGCACGCTGCGCGCCTCCAGGGAAGAAGAGGAAGTCGGCGTCTTGACTCTGACTTTTAAGGGTTTCGCTCCTCCTCTTCCTCAGATTCAGGTGGGCGAATAGGTGGTCAGATAGGGCCCGGAAGTTGCAGGTGGTGGGCAGGACTTCCGGAGATTGGGGCGTCCTAAGAAAAAAAACTTCCAAGGGGTGGAGTTAGCTTAACTCAAAGAACTTCCAAGGGGTGGAGTTAGCTTAACTCCCCTGATTTTTTAAAAAAACTATATTTTAAAAACTATATTTTAAAAACTATATTTTTCTGGATCCTCCCATTACCATCATCCTACCTAAATTTCCGCTTCCTAGGCTACCTCATCAAAACCAAAATAAGTGGTATCTAGATAGGAACTCTTTTATAAAGATACTAATTGTGACTTAGTAATAACCACAGCAAAAACAATGACAGTTAAATGTACTGAGTGCTTTTCATACTGTCAGACACTGAACGCATAATCTGACATATATATTATATATATAATCAAATACACACTGGGTGAGTCATCATCCCTATCTATGAAGTGATTTGATTATACTTTATCAAACAACAAACATAACTTAAGGATTAAGAAGTACACCTTGTTCCAACTTTTTGTAATCAAGATAACGAGAAACACACCTTAGGCAATTGTGGTGCACATTACCTCATTGAATGTCAATTATGTAGTCTCCATACGTGCTATTCAGGGTGCATTAAATAGCCATCCAAGAAGCACATCAATGACCAGAGTTAACTATAATAATGCTTCATTACTCCCCTCTTCCTTGGTGGTTTCCTCTTCATTCATTAATAACCTCATGAATTCTCTCAATTCTGCATAAGAATATGGATTTAGGACCACCATCATCCAGACCATTCAATATTGAATGTCTCCTAGGGACTGGAATCTGTTAAAAAAATACATCAAGCCCTACGGGGGCTTACATTTAATTATATCAACATTATTCTTTTTTTTTTTTTCAGTATTACTAAGGATTCTTCTCCAGCCAATATTTCTTCTGATAATAAATTTTGTTGTGGACAATTTTTGACATTGTCTATGCATTCCAAGAAGCAAAACAACGGTGAGAAAATAAGTCAGAAGATCAGCTTTACTATTCTGTGTTTGCTTAGCCAGAGCTTGTGTTACCATAGTGTTTTTTTCTTTTCCAAGCCAGTGTAAATTCATTCTGGGTTCTTTCCCAGGCCATATTACAAGGAACAGTTGTTTAGGCAATTCCTTCTTAATTCCATCTGTAGAAGCTTCTGCCTCTGTCAAGCAGCTATGTTTTCCATCTAAATCATATTTCAGCTTAGATTCCAAGCCACTTTTTTTCTTATTTTATTTTTACACCTTATTATATATTACATTGTATGCTGGTATATAATACTGTTGATTTAAATGCTTTTTCTAAGGGAGCCCGTCTCCAGCAGCATGAATGTGAGCCATGTGTGCATGCAATATGGTGGATGCCATGATCTGGTGCTAGGCAAGGTGAACCCATACTTTCTGCCCACACACCACTCGGTGCAGCTCGTCCCAGCTCAACTCACCATCTCTGGAACACTGAAAACTAGATACGCTGAAAACTTTGCTTGTACTGTCGGTGTTTGGTACAGAACATGGCTAAGTGGTTGTTTTTGCATGGAAGAAACAAGTGGAAATAGCACTCCGAATGGTCTGTGAATAAATAATACATGAAGCACCACTTTGTCAAAAACAAGAGTCTTTTTATTCTAATATTTGAAGGAGATCCTGTACCTTTTGTTGTGAAGGCAAGTTGAAGGCATAGCTGTATTCGTGGTAAAAAGAGAATGATCAGGACCAGATCTCAAGTGAGATCTCAAGTCTTTGTCACTAAACTGCCTGTTCCCTTCGTGGGAGAAATGAGAGACTCACTCTGCTGACAGCAATGAACCTCTGAACGAAATGATCACATTCATAGGACTAAATAATAGGTGTTACCCTCAGTGTTGACAACTTCCACAATAATCGGTTGTGGTGACTCAGTGGCCTCCACTCAATGTCAGAACTTTGCAGGATGATTAAAGTCTTCCCTATGCTGTGGGGGGGAAGAAATACTAAAGATCAGAAATACGGAGAACCATATTCACAGATACTTCCTTGAAATAATCTTTGTCTCTTGAAAAGCTACAAGAGAAACTGAAATATTCACTAAACCCATTTACAACTTGCAAGACCCCCCACTGTAATTATTTGAGGAATTTATGTCACTAATTCTGAGAATGGTGATGAATATTTTAAGCATTTGGAAAGTATGAGTCTCTCATTATTTAAAAAGTAGCACTTGTATTTAGAACTGCTTCCTAGGCAGAGTTTAATGATCTAGAATAGGCATTATTCATATATTCAGATAGATATTAGCATGTATGTGTGTGTGTGAGTCTCTGTGTGTGTGTGTTTTGTGCATTCTCAATAGGTTGTTTAGAAAGGTTCTAAAATATATCACTGCAAGTTGATAAACTAATCATAATATAACTAGTAAAAAAAATCAGTAAATTGATAGTAATAGCAAACAAATTTGAAAGAAGGAAAACATTTAAAAATTAAACATCCTAAAATAATGTGAAGCCAGGTGTGGTGGTTCACACCTATAATGCCAGCTAATCTAGAGGTTGAGGTGAAAGGAACACAGTTTTGAGGCCAATCTCAAATTTGGCCAGAACCTGTCTCAAAATAAAAAAGTAAAAAGACCTGGGGTGTAGCTCAGTGGTAGAGTGCCACTGGATTCAATCCTCAATACTGTGAAAGGAAAAGGAAAGAAAAAAAAGGAAGGAAGGAAAGAAGGAAGGAAGGAAGGAAGGAAGGAAGGAAGGAAGGAAGGAAGGAAGAAGATAGAATTTTGTTATTGTTGAGTTTTGTTTTTTTAAAGTGAACTGTATCTTCATTAATTATTATTGTGATTTGGCAGACCAGGGAAACTACCACTAATTATTCTTGCAATAAAGGAAATAGTATATTATTATTTTGGAAGGAATAAAAAAGAAATCCAAGGAGCAGGCATAAAAAGTTCCATCATTACTGCTTCAGTGATTTTTTTCTTTAATCCACAAATATTTTATATTTTTTCTTGCCGATATTAATTATGGTAGGTAGAAGAACATTTAAAAATAAAACACAACTATGATAAAGTTCAAACAAATAAAAATCCAGCTGTATTAGTCCTTTGCCAGCATAAGAAGCAGTTGTCCATAGCCCTATATGTCA
The DNA here is from genome assembly GCA_004027655.1 of Graphiurus murinus. Lineage (NCBI taxonomy): Eukaryota > Metazoa > Chordata > Mammalia > Rodentia > Gliridae > Graphiurus > Graphiurus murinus. The sequence goes on along the minus strand of PVLC010019281.1, from coordinate 27,580 downwards.
AATCAACCAATCAAACCTGCTGAGAACTGGAGACACATGTGTGAAAATCTTCCTGTAATGCAGGCTGAAAAATGGTGAGTGTTGGAGCTTCCAATATAAGACAGGGAACCATGCACTCTGGTAGAAGAGCTGTACTCAGTAGCATTTCTATTTAATTTACACACACACGGGTAAACAATCTCTTCCACATATTCATTTCTTCAGGCTCCCCGCCCCAGGATATTTGCACATTCTCTTCATTCTGCCCTAAGAAACTCTTCTCCAGCAGCACTACTTTTCTCACCTTGATAGATTTCACTGGAGACTGTTTTATGCACACCTTTGTACTCCTGCTACTGATCACATACTGAGGTATTGCAGCAGTTTTTGAGTTAATTTGCATTTAAATGCTGGGAACCAATAATAATCAAGATAGGATCTTTGCCTTGAAAATGCTCAAGAATAAGACACTGGAAGTGAATTTCCAGTAAGGTTTGCCTTGTTAGGGGGTTGAAACAAAGTTATCACTTGAACAGATTTTTGATTTGTCAGCGTGATAAGCACTTAAAAGGGTGCTTCATGTTTACGGCACCTTCCTGGGCTTAGAGGAAAGAGAAGTTAGCCTATCTTTCCAGTCAATGTTATTACACCATCTCCAAGGGAAACTGTTTTGGGAAAAAGAAACTCAGAACAGCCACCTCGCCTTGTATAATCTTCCTGTCAGTGGGAAAGATGGCTTCACAAGAATATGTACCTCTTCCTGCCGGATAACAAAGGTCGGCTCTCAGAACAGAACTTTTTTCTAGTGATAATTCAGACACATCCTATTAACTCATTACATGTTATAAAATGGATATTAGAAACAATTAGCCCATGATAAATAATTTGTTAGGAGGGGGGAAATGACACTGTTTTGTAACCAAATTCATCTTCTCGCTTTTTCTAGGGGGGAAAAAAGGTAATGTTAACATGATTCTGGATATCATTTCTCTCTGTTTACTCATAAGATGAATTAATTAAATGGTGATAATAAATATATTTAAATAAATATTTCAAAGAAATGGTGGTATCAAAACTAATCTAAATTTTATAATACTAACATATATTGCAAATAATAATTCAAATGGGAATATTAATATCTTGATAATAATAAATAAAATCATAATGAAAGTGTTTTAGAGAAAAATCTCAAAATAAACATTTCAAAATACAAGTCATTATTTCCATGGAATTTAAGCACATTGACTCTGGAGTTGGAATTTTGGTTTGAATCTTGGTTCTGCCACTTATTTACTATATGATCTTCAGGGAAGGCAGCTGCTCTAGAAATGGATATGAAGATTCCTCAGAAGACAGGGAATGGATCCATCATATGTCCCAGCTATACTTCAGTCTAGAGGGATTGAAATCAGAATATTATGATTAGATTAGAATGATTAGATTATCATGATTAGATTAGAGTAGGATGATTTCTGCATATCCATGTTTATAGCAGCACAATTCACAATTGCCTAACTATAGAACCAACTTAGGTGTCCATCGACAGATGAATGGATTACAAAAATGGATGAAACTAGAGAATATTATGTTAAGTAAGATTAGCCAGTCTCAGAAAAGTAAAGTGTTATATTATCTCATATGTGGAAACTAGAGAGAAATTAGGAGTAGGGCGGGATCCAGAGGGAAACACACCAAGTGCTGCCAGCATGTATGTTCCTGTCACTCTGAACCTTATTATGATGTATAATTATGATGTACCAATAAAAGTATATTAAATATTTAAAATGGGGAAATAAAATTTTATTAACTCAGTAAGAGTATTTTGAGCCAGGTGTGGTGGTGCACACCTGTAATCCCAGTACTTAGGAGGCTGAGACAGGAGGATTGTGGGTTCGTGGCCAGCCTCAGCACTTTAGTGAGACCTAGTGAGACTTTAGTGAAAGATCCTGTTTCAAAATAAGACAATAAAATAGGGATGAGGGTAGAGCTCAGAGGTAGAATACCTGCCCTTGGGTTCAATTACCAGTAAAACACACACACACACACACACACACACACACACACACACACACACACAGTCATTTTGAAAAATATTTGCACTTATTAAGGCAAGCTATGTTTATAATGAAAATGATGTAAGTGATCACTGTTATTCTTGCCCCTATGCTATAGTTGGGTCTTAAGTGTCTCCCAGAGGCCTATGTGGTAAAGGCTTGGTCCCTGACAAGGCACCTCTGGATGGCAGAACCTTTAATAGGTGGAGCCTAAAGGGAAGTTTTAAGGTTGGTGGGGGCATGCCCTTGAGGGGACCCTGGGACTCCAGGCCCTTCCCATTCCTCTTTAGATTCTTGACCCTGAGAAGAGCACTTTTGCTCCACTACATTCTTCTACCACGAAGTACACCACAGGCCCAAAGTAACAGGGCCAGTGAACCAGGGACTAAAACCTCCTGAGCTGTGAGCAAAATAAACCTTTTCTTCTGATTATACATTAATTAGCTCATATATTTATATGTGGCTTCATAAAATAGTAGTCTGAATAACACTGTTTAATTCGCCATTGTGTTTTAATCGCACTCTATAAAGTCATGCTCCTGAGTTTAGCATGAAAAGAATCACCCGGTCCCAAGGCAAATTGGCAGTTCTCAAAGGATCTGGCTGAGAGCTTCCTTGCTGTAAGTCTTTGTTTCATCTTCTTGTCCACATGCTCACTGCTGCAACCTACATACCTGTTGACCACAACTTAGAGGAAGGAAGATTTATGTGCTTACAGTTCTGGAGATTTCAGAGGTTTCAGTCCCTATTTGGGAGCTCAGGGTGGGATGATAGGAAGCACAGATGGCAAGAAGGGGTCTCAAGGCCACACACCAGTGACCTACTTCCTCCAACCACATCTACCAGTCTACAGTAACACCCATTAGTTCCTGAATCCATCAATCTTTATCCACTGATGAGGTTAGAACCTTCATGATTCAATTACACCACCTCTGAACATCAACACTCGAGCTCTTTCAGGAGATGTTCTGTAGCTACACCATAACAGTCATCTTTTCTCTCCTTGGTGTCGCTGTCCCCTGTCCTCATCACAACAATCGTGGCTGCACTTTCTTACCTCTTTTCCTGTCACTATATTAAGATTGTCTCTGTTAGCCTGGCTCTTCCACTAGACTACTAAATAGCTTAAAGGGAGATTGCTTGAGAACAAGAGGATAGCATAAAAACTTAGCTCAATCACTTCACATTGTAAGTGCTCAATAAATGTTTAATGAATGAATAATTTGAATTATCAGCTCATAAAAAATGCATTGGAAATAAAACTTATTGTGCTTTTTGCAATAGATACTTTCTGTCATGTCTACACTGGTGGTTCCAGGCTAGGCCACACATTAGAAAAATACCAATGCTTGAGACCTGTTATTTTAATACTCAGAATCCCTGAGAAGTGTTGCATTTTTAATGTTCAAGGTGACTCCAGTGACTCACTATTACTGCGATGCTTCACAAGTATCTAGTTACAGATGGCCCAGGGTTCAAGAATCAGCATCAGAACACCCATCAAAAACTGAAATTTTTTATGTTACTAATCAATTTTGCAACAATTTGATGTGGCTTTATTACCCAGCAGCCTTTGGAAGTTGCTTTTTATTTCTGTCAGTTAACCTAGATGACTGGAGTACACTGCGCCCACGGGTTTTATTTAGCTGCAGAATTAGGTTGTTAAGATGTCAGGCCTTGAATGCCCTAACTTCCATTTAGGTCATGGTGGAAAAAAAAAATCCTGAGTGAATAATGAATTTGGGTATTTATGTAAAATTTTCCTTTCTCAGATGTTCTGTATTCATCCAAAATTTCAATTAAGGCCTCAGTCATGGTAATTTTTTAATGGTATCTTCCAAGTTTGAACATTTACTTTTAAAAAAGTATCCTTGTTATTGGAATTTCAGTCTGCATCTAAGTGGTCACCAAAAATGCTATAGTTGATCATTTTCTCTCTATTAAACAGAATGAAAATGATATAGGTAAAAGTGGAGTTGCTTATCCATAGTTTCATAGTTTGTGAGGGTCCTAATTCAAGGCAACCAGGTCCTTAATAATGATTTTGTGGTAGTGATATACTGTATCATATATAAATATCTAATTCAACAAGCAGAGTTCAATTTAATCTCTGAGATTTAAAGACATAAGGGCCTTTAACTGATTTTAGTTTCATTTAGGTACTATACCTAAAAGAGATGATTCACCATGTCAATATATTGATAAGAAAATTTTTACCAGTAGTGTAAATTCTTGTACCATGTAATTTTTACCTTCATATCATGACTATTCATAAGTGCTTGAATGTCCTAGAAAGAAAACCAATAATTAAATTTCTGTGGCTTAAATCTCCTTTGTTTCAAAATGCACTAACTTATGCAACAGTAAAATATTTTCCTGTTTTCCGTACTCAATTTCAAAGTTCAAATAAATTCATTTTTTAATATGTAAGTAACCATGGTAGATGATGTGCACATTAGAAAATGCATTGTGACAATAGAGCTTATATTTGAAAGATGACATTTTATAAAGGTAAACCAGAAACAAATTATAAAATTGAAAGACAAAATGTAACTAAGAGGCTAAATGCCCTGGAAAAATTGAAAAGATAAACGAAACGTTAAAGGATTCACACTAGCTTTAGTGCTAAAACTTAATACTTACTTTCAACTCAGATATCATTTTGTGAGGATAAAATGAGGAACGTGGAACAGAAGATGTACTCTCAGACCGTATGTATGCCATAGGAACTAGAATGATTGAATTTCAAGCCTGCGACCAGATCAAATTTTATTATAAATTATTTTAGTGTAAATCTATTTTCATAGTTTGGGTCTGGAATGTCCCCCAAAATGTTCATGTGTCGAAGACACCATTCTTGGTACTGACACCATCCTTGGTGCCGCAAGTTTCAGAGCTGGGCATGGCTGAATGTGGTGGGTCACTGGGGGCATGGCCTCGAGGACTATCTATGTCCCTAGTGCCCTCCTTTCCATCTTTCTGCTTCTGGCCACCATGTTTGAAAGACTTTTCTCCCACACACACCCCGTCACTGCAGTTTCTGCCTTGGAACCCACTATTTATGGACTGAACCTCTAAAAACTATGAGCTAAATAAATCTTTCCTTCTTTAAGATGTGTTTGTCAGGTCAGATATTTTAGTCACAGCAATAGAAAAGCTGGATAAAAAATACATATCCTGAAATGTTCTTATGTTTTAACTGTAAAACAAGGGTATTATATAAAATCATAATTTGATTCTATCTTTTCACTAAATTTTATCAGAAGGCTATGTGGAATTTTTTTTTCTAATTCCCAAACTGATTTCATTGAAAGAGTGAGTCTACATACTCAGTATATGTAGATATACATTGCTTTCATCATTCTTTTAAAAATAGCCATGAAATAAATTGCAAAAATTATTTACATAATAAATGTTTAATGCTTCATATATATTTTATCCATGTATTTTCCCAAATTAAGTCTATCGGTGAGTATGCAATTCTTTTGTGCATTAAATGTGTGGAGTACTTCTATTTCCTTTATCCACCATAGTTTTTTTTATACTACAAGCAAGGTTGTTTTGAGTATCTATCATGTTCTAACCCCTATGAGAGAAGAATCATTTTTTTTTCACAGTCACTCCATTGAATTACAGCTTCACATGTTATAACCTCTCTACCAAGGCAATTACATGTCACAAAGTTACTAAACATTTTCAACTTTATCTCTAAATTTTTAATCTGTGAAATAAGAATGAAATATCTATACATGGCGTTCTGTGAGATAGTATTTAAATATTGATCATTTAAAATATTTATAAGACTCTGGTACATCAAAATTCTATTGTGTCATGATTTTTATTTAATTCTCACAATAGTAAGTATGGTTAGGTATGATGCCTATTTTTATTAAAACAGTGTTGAATTTTGCATGTTGAGTATTGTAATTTTGCTCAGATTCCTGGGGAGGAGGGGGGGACAGGATCCAAACTAGCAACTGCCCAATTTGAGCTTTCATGTACCTTCACTGATGCTTAAAACCCCAAATTCTGTAAATTACATTTCTTGATTTATAACATTATTGTATTTTTAAAATAACTACATAAAAATAATGTTTACTTTTACTTTTTTCTTTCTTCCATGGGAGGGTGGTGATTTGAGGGATGATTCTTATAAATTAATTGTGAACAAATCTCAAAGTTTTAGGAATAAATAAAATTGAAGGCTTTGTTTTAAATTAGTGAATAATTTCTAAATGACAAATTCTACAGATTTTTTAAAAAATCTTAATATTTTTAATAAAGTAATTGCAGCTTCCTTGACAAAAATCACCCTAGAAAGTATTGAAAACTTTAAGATAATAAATGTCATATCATTTGAAGCTTATTTTCTATATAAAAGATACTAAAATTGATAAAAAACATTTTATGTGATTTATTCATTCATCTTTGCTTTGACATTTTTTATAACTTAGAGATCATACCCAATAAATAGGTACATTGCTAGCAGTATAATTTAATCCTTTGCCACTTTGTCAGTGAATAGTAGAACTTTAAGTAATACTAACAGAGAAGTTGATGTGTGGTAAGATAAATATATTCTAATTATATTTTTAAGCCATGCTTTTGTGGCTGACACTACTACCCAGAGAGTTTGCAGACATTATTCAAAGTAAAAAAACATTTGTTTCATTTATTCTATGAACACATGGTAGATTCTCAAAATGTATTCAATTGTGAACTGTTCCACAAGGATTATAAGCTTATACATGTTGAAGTGAAATATGTGATTTTCCAACTAACTTTACCTTCTATGTTTAAAGTTAGTTCTTATTTTTCTTTCCTCTTCACCTTCTCTTCCCCCTGCTCCTCCTCCTCTTCTTCCTCCTCCTTTTCCTCTCCTCCTCTTCTTCCTTCTCCTCCTCCTTCTTCTTCTTTATTTGCATTGTTTTATACTTTCTTATTTACCTTTGCTTAACAAGAGAAATTTCTTAAACTAAAATGAGGCAAGGCTGGTTTGTAATGGGTGTTTGAATTATAATTATGTTTGTTTTTAAGTACAAGCATAAGCAACATAAGTATTAAGGATGGAAACATAAAATTCATCAGTGTTTCTCATTGTAGAGTATTCCCATTATAGCAGTCCTCTCTTATCCTTTATTTCACTTTATACAGTTTCTATTACCCCCATCAACTATGGATTGAAAGCATTAAATAGAAATTCCAGAAATAACCAATGTACAAGTTTTCAGTCGCTTGCTGTTCTGAGTGGCATAGTGATCCTGCTCCATCCACACTGGATGTGAATCATCTCTTTGTTCAGCTTGTCTGTGCTGTATATACCACCTGCTAATCAGTCACTTAGTAGCTATCTTTTTTATCAGATGTATAATGGCTGTAATATGGTGCTGTGTTCAAGTAACCTTACCTAGTACCCTAATGCTGAATCACAAGATCTACATCATTCACCAGCTCATCTCATCACAAAGGCATTCTATCATCCCACATTATTGCAAGAGGGATGAGTAGAGTACAATAATATATTTCGAGAGACATTTACATAAACTATCACATATTAATAAAATTGTTCTATTTCATTACTATTTTGTTTATAATCTCTTACTGCATCTATTTGTAAGTTAAACTTTTTGTGTATATATAGGAAAAGCACAGTGAACATGAGTTTTGGAACTATCTCTGGATTCAGGGATCCACTGAGGATTTTGGAATGTGTTCCATGGGCAAAGAAAGAGAAAGAGAGATGATTGCATTTGAGGAAAGATTATAGTTCTGACGAGTTATGATAAATCTTTGAAATTCCATGGGGTCAAACCGCATTGGCTCTGATTCTGGAAGATGAGTACCTGCTGTAGATGTAGTGGCAACAGAAGCTCGCTTGGGATGTACTTTACTTTTCATGTTGAAGATATTTTTCATGATAAATAGAAACTAGAGAGTCTTGCACATGGTAAATGTTTACTGAATAATCCTTTTTTACAATGATCCTCCCCATTAACGCCCTTCCAGGCAAAATACTTACTGGCTGAATTTTATTTTAGGAGGATATTAATGTTGGACATTAGAGAAAATGCATACTTTTGTCTAATGTTAGCATCCTGCAATCTGGGGGCAGAGAGAACAGTGACTGAGTCAGATCTGAGTATATGAAGGAAATGGCATTGGCCAATAGCAAGCAGGAAGAAGGTAAGGCTCTTAAAAGTGTGCTTCCATGTAAACAGCAGATGAAGAGAACAGCTGGGATGAGTGGCTACCTTCTTCCCTGTCTTCCTACCATTCCCATCACAAATGGAAATGGGAGACCACTAATGAAAGAAGCTAAAATAATAATAGCAAAACTCAAAACAAAAATATTTACTGATTACTATGGATTAGAAGATGTACTAAGTGATTTATACCATAGTATCATTTAATATTTTTAAAAATAAAATTTGTGTTGTGGGAGAAGAAGAAGAAGCATTTTTCCACACAGATCAAGGTAGAATACTTTGGAGAAAATAAAATAGAGGATAAGTATATAATACCCTGAAGTAAAGCAAAGTTCATGATTCCACCTAAGTGGAACTCACCACCTTGGCTTTCCAAGATAACTGAGATAGCCTGTTCAGCCAAGTGCATTTCAAATTGGTAGTTCTAAGTTTTAGGAATTGTCCCTGAGGGAGGGCAGGTATCAAAATCCCTTAATTCCATTTTTTTCCTCACCTTTTATAACTTATTCCATATGTCTCATATTTCTCTTGCTCTCAATGTTGATGTCTTAGATACTGAAGATATACTCATCAGCTTTTCAGTGCTATGATCAAAATAACTGATATGGATAACTTAAGGGGGGAAGGCTTTATTTTGGCTCATGTTTCAGAGGTTTCAGTCCATGGCCAGCTGTCTCCAAGGTAGAAGATCATAGATAGCTAAAGGGCGAGGCAAAGGAGACTTTCTCATCTCATGGAGCCAGCTGGCAAGCAGAAAAAGAGAGATGACAAGGTTAGGGACAAGATTCAGTTCCCAAAGGCGGACCCACTTCTTCAACAAGATCCCATGTCCTACAGACTTTACCACTGCCCATAGTCTATTCAGTTGTCAATGGATTCATGATATCAGAACCCTTATGATCCAAAATACTTCTCCCAATCCCCACCTGAACATTGCTACCCTGGGGACCAAGCCTTCTACACATGAGTCATTGGGGGGCACTTAATATCCAAGCTACAACAGATGGCCAGATTGGGTAGTTTATTGTCACATCAAGAATCGCTTCCAAGGATGAGCACTAGTTATTATATACAAAAGTACCAGCTAAAAACTGTCAAAATTCTTTCAGTTAATTTTTATAAAATATTCATGCAGAAATCTGGCCCTTTCAGAAATAAGTAGGCAAACCAAAACATTTGGTTCCAGAATCCTAGCAAATCATTAGCTACAGTCTTCAAGTAGGTCAAATTAGCACATCACAGATACGAAACTTTGTAGAACAGTGTAGAATGAAGTATAATGTCAACTACTTGCTGGGCTTAGTCAATAATATTTTTTTAGACAAAAAAGTAAATTTAATACTTTTTTAAGGCTCCACTATTAAGAAAAGAAAATTTGGAGGAGACTTGAAGCCCTGAAAAAAGTATGACAGTGTTTATATCTGTTACTGAAGTTCTCTCATTAAACTGAGGAGAGTGACACCATGCACGTAATGGATTTTGACATCTGGTATATGCAGTGAGAAAATGTTGCTAGGCAGGATGTCTTAACAATCACTCTTAACTCTGACTCTTGTGTTGTAAAAGTGCCACATAAATTATCAAAAAAGAAAATAATTGCATTTTCCACTGGAAATATATAATTTAATTTCTCAGGGCTTTTTTCAATATATATCCTAGACATCTGAAACATCTATTGAATGGCAAATGTTTAGTATTCACAACTAATAAGGCAAGGGCTCTGGCTTCAAGAAAATTATATTCTTAACATTTTATTTCTCTCATTGGCCAAATACAAGGTTTTGAGATGAGGTATAAAGTTGCTTTTCTTGATTTGATAGCATTTCCCAATTGGGTAGCACAAATGTACCCACTGTTCTAAGAATGTCTATTTTGGATGCATAGGATTCCATTGTCAGCAATGGCAGAGAACATAATGGGACCAGGCAAAACAAAATTGGTTTCAAGGAGAGATAATTAAACCTGATTATGATGGCAATTATTCTTTTATTGCCTCTTGGATCCAAAATTCAGTCATTTTATGTTGAATCTATAATTTCACTAAGCAATGAAAAGTTTCCCCTTTTGGGGAAACTGACATTTAGTGTTTTCCTAGAAATTTGGCTTGGCAACTAACATATCACCTGCTGTGAAGATGAAAAGAGTTTCTTAAAAATGTTTACATAAAAAATATGTATTCATATAAAGGTACCCCAAACCAAAGATGACATATTTTCATAAGCCTTCTAAAAATCTTGTTCTAATATTTAGTTCTTCAAATCATTTTTTGAGTGGAAAAAAAGTAAGTAAAGTAGTATGTACACATTTATGCTTTTACACAGACTCTCTGTCTCTATCTCTCTCCTTGCACACATGTACACACATACACACACACACACACACACACACATATACACAGTGTCAAATGCATGCCAGGTACTATACTAGTTATAGGGAACATAACAATATAAACAATATATGAATCTACATCATTTTGCCATAGAACTTAAATTGTTTTAAAAAATGGTTCATTAAAATTCATAGCCAAAGCACTTCTCAGCAATAAGAACCATGCAGGAGGCATCACAATTCCTGACTTCAAATTATACTTCAGAGTTATAGTAATAAAAACAACAATGTATTGTCACAAAATCAGACACATAAACCAATGGAACAGAATAGAAGATACAGAAACAAATTCACATAATCATAGCCAACTGATCTTTTACAAAAGGGTCAAATACATATGCTGGAGAAAAGACAGCCTTTTCAACAAATGGTGTTGGAAAAATAGGTTATCCAATTGTAAAAAAAAAAAAAAAAATGGAACTAAGCACTTACTTCTTACCCTGCCCAGGAGTCAGCTTGAGGTGGAACAAAGACCTGGAAGTTAGGCCAGAAACTTGAAGCTACTAGAGGAGGGCATAGGTCCAACACTCAGCATATAGCCACAGGTAGATACTTCCTCAACAAGACTCCCAAGGCTCAGGAAATTAAAACAGGAATTAATTAGTGTGATGGCAATAAATTAAAAAAATTCTGTTCATCAAAAGAGAACATCAAGAGTCTAAAGAGAAAGCCTACAGAATGGGAAAATATCTTTGCCAGCTATTCCTCCGATAGAGGACTAATATCTAGAATATACAAAGAACTTAAAAAACTTTACACTAAAACAAAAAAAAAAAAAACAGTTAATGGGCAATTAAACTGAATATGTACTTCACAAAAGAAGAGATACAAATGGCCAATAAATACATGAAAAATGTTCTTCATCATTAGCAATCAGGGAGATACAAATCAAAACTACTCTGAGATTTCATGTAACCCCAATTAGAATAGTAATCATCAGGAAGTCAAATAACAATAAATGTTGGTGAGAATGTGGGGAAATTGGAACTCTTCTATACTGTTGGTGGGATTGCTGCTATGGAGATCAGTGTGGAGATATCTTAGAAAACTGGGAATGGATCCATCATATGATCTAGCTATATGACTCCTGGGTATCTTTCCAAAGAGGCTGAAATCAGAAACTACAGTAATATGTGCATACCTATGTTTATAGCAACACAATTATAATAGCATAATTATGGAACCAGCCTAGGTATCCATCAACAGATGCATGGATTACAAAATTATGGGAAATACACACAATGGAATTCTACTCAGCAATATAGAAAAACAAAATTATGTCATTTGCAAGAAAATGGAAGAACCTGGTGAACATTATGTTAAGTGAGATTAGCCAGTCACAGAAAGTGAAAAAGCATATATTTTCTCTAATATGAGCAAGCTAGGGAGTAACTGGGATACCAGAGGGACTCCAGATAATGGAGGAGAAACCTCAGTGGAGCCAGGGAAGTGGTCTAAGGGAAGGGAATGGGAAGACTGAGTTTCATTAATGGAAATACTATCATTGACTATGTGTACATGTGCGAATATACAATGTCAATATCACTACTTTGTATTGGGAAGGGGAGAAATGGGGAGGTGAAGAGGGGCACCAAGTGCTGTGTGCACGAATGTCATTGTAAACATGATTTACATTATGATGGAAGACTAGAGTGCACCAATAAAAGCATTTAAAAAGGAATTATAAATAAAGAACTCTAAAATAACTAAATAAATGATTAAGAATGGATTAAGACATAAAACATTACAAAAATAAAGTCACATCTATAAAAAAAAACCAAATCAACTTTTGAGTACTGTATAAAATGACATCTGAAACTCAAAATTAATTGAATATCTTTCCTAGAGCACTGAACACACAAAAACAAGACCCAGTGATCTAGAAGAAGCACTAATAGTAAAACATCCAAATACACAGAGCAGAGATAATATGTACATATATATGTTTATATATATGTACAAATATATACATAATAAATATGTAATATATATGTGATATTATATTAATGTATGTAGATATTATGCATGTGGATGTGCTTTAAAATGCTGCAAGACATATGTAGTTGCAATATAAGACAGAAGAGAGAGAGAAGGAAAATGAGAGAGAAAATATATATCTAAAGAAATACTGGGCAGGATTATTTAAAATCTGATTAAAGACATCAAGGTGCAGATTGAAGAATCTCCTTGAAACCCAGGATAACTCATGAAGAGCTCTTCTTTTTATATAACACATTTTATATGAGGATAATATAGCCAGTTTGGAGTTATTGCAGTTTTATGGTAAAGAACACAGTGATCCTATTCTTTTTTTTTTTTTTAATTTTTGGGTTGTACTGGGGATTGAACTCAGGAGTGTTCTATCTCTGAGCTACACCTGAACCCCTTTTTTGTTTTTTTTTTATGTTTTGAAATAGGATCTTGCTAGGTTGCTTAGAGTCTCATTAAATTTCTGGGGCTGGCCGTGAACCTGTGATCCTCTTATCTCAGCCAAGTACTGGGATTACAAGCATTTGCCACCAAGCCCAGCCAATCCTATTCTTAATATCATTAAAAATAGAACTGAACAATAATCCTTCAAAAAATAATAGAAACCACAATGTTTATGCATTTCTTTTTGTTTCCAAGTATTTAAGATGAGTATTTTAATAAGCAGCCTAATCTTTTATGTAATAAACATAGTACTTTTTAGATATTCAAAATTCTTTTTGTTTTTGTCTTTTGTGGTACTGGGGATTGACTCCAGGGGTATTCTATCTCTGAGCTATACCCCCAGCCCTAATTAATTTTTATTTTGAAATATGGTCTCACCAAGTGGCTGAGAGTCTTGCTATGCTGATGAGACTATTCTTGAACCTGCAATCCTCCTGTCTCAACCTTCCAAGTACTGGAATTATAGGCATGCAGCACCATGCCCTGCTCAAGATTATTTATTGTATATAAAAATCATGTATCTAAAGGGTAGACAGGTACATAGTAGAACTGGAGTATGGAATCAAACTTGAAAAGAGTACTTTAACTATAATTAGCATTGTTAACAAGTGTAGTTAGCAGGACATATATGCTCCAATACTCTTAAAAAGTTACAGTAAAGACATTGAGATAACTATATAACACCCTAGGTGTGTTTGTGTGTGTCTGTATACATACAAGGACTAATTTTTTAATTGTATAGATCTACATTGTCTAGTACATTAACTAGAAACCAGTATTTTTAATGTTTTTTTTAAATCTGTTTGAAAAATAATGTGTAATCTATAGTTTTGCTTCTAGTGTTCAATGTATTAACATTTGGTCTAATTTTCTTTCTTGTGTTGTTTCTTTTTTTATTTTATTTTATTTATTTATTTATTTTTTATTGTAATAATTCGTGCTTTGTATATATACACTTTTGTTAGGTACAAATTGATAAAGACAAATGTGCACACATTTCTCATCTGACCTTTTCCCCAATTCCCAGCCCGCTCCCTCACCCTCCCTCCCTCTCAAGTTCAGTTCAGTGAGTGATCTTGATATAATTGTGTAAGTACATCATGTGCCTTAGGATGCTCTCCCCCTCCCACCACCCGTCCATTACCTTCAGTTAAATCAACTTCTTTGTTTATCGAGGGTCTCTACTTTTTCATCTGGGGACCCTCTTATGTGCCATCTTCTCCCTAACATCCACACATTAGGGAGAACATATGCTTCTTTACTCTTTGTGACTGGCTAATCTCACTTAACATAATGTTTTCCAGTTGCATTCATTTCCCTGCAAGGAACATGATTTTGTTCTTCTTTATGGCTGAGTAAAGTTCCATTGTGTATATCCCATAGTTTTGTAATCCATTCATCTGTGGATGGGCATCTTGACTGCTTCCATAGTTTGGCTATTGTGAACTGAGCCGCTATAAACATAGATACACATGCATTGGTCTGATAGTTTGGTTTCCATTCTTTTGGGTATATACCCATTGGTGGAATTGCTGGGTCATATGGTAGGTTCACTCCCATTTGTCTAAGGATCCTCCATACTGTTTTCCACAGTGGTTGCACAAGTTTGCACTCCCACCAACAAAGTATTAGGGTTCCCACTTCTCCACACCCTCGCCAGCAGGTGTTGTTGTTCGTGTTTTTTATGATTGCCATTCTGACTGGAGTTAGGTGAAATCTCAGGGTAGTTTTGATTTGCATCTCCCTGATTGCCAATGATGTGGAACATTTCCTCATACATTTATTGGCCATTTGTATTTCTTCTTTTGTGAAGTGTCTATTTAG
>PVLC010019281.1:0-12596 GCA_004027655.1 Graphiurus murinus | reverse complement strand
CGATTGGGTTATTTGTTTTATTAGCTGTGAGTTTCTTGAGTTCTTAGTATATCCTAGATATTAGACCTCTATCTGAAGTGTAACTGGCAAAAATTTTCTCCCATTCTGTAGGCTTGCTGTTGAGGTTCTTGATAGTTTCACACTACCAAAACCAAAAAAAGACAGTTCAAGAAAAGAAAACTATAGGCCTATATCATTGATGAATTTAGATGCAAAACTGCTAAACAAGATACTAGCAACGCACATCAAAACCACATCAAGAAAATTATACACCATAACCAAGCCGGGTTCATCCCAGGGATGCAAGGCTGGTTCAACATACGAAAAACAATACATGTAATTCACCACATAAACAGGCTCAAAGACAAAAAACACATGATCATCTCAATTGATGCTGAAAAAGCATTTGACAAGATCCAACACCCATTCATGGTAAAAGCACTACAGAGAATTGGAATAGAAGGAACATACCTCAAAATCATAGAGGAAATATACAATAAGCCCACAGCCAGCATCATATTAAGTGGAGAAAAACTGTAAGAGTTCCCACTAAAGACAGGAACACGACAAGGATGTCCATTATCACCTCTTCTGTTTTATAGTACTCGAGACTCTAGCCAGAGCAATAAGGCAAGAGAAGGAAATCAAAGGAGTAAAAATAGGGAAAGAAGAACTAAAACTATCCCTTTTTGCAGATGACATGATACTATACTTAGAAGACTCAACAAATTCAACCAAAAAACTCATAGAACTTATCAACAAATTCAGTAAGGTGTCTGGATACAAAATCAATCTTAAAAAATCAGAAGCCTTTCTGTATACCAACCATAAATCTTGTGTTGTTTCTGATACTGTTAACTGATTTTGATCTGTTCATTCTATAAAACAATATAGTTTTTTGTTGTAATTTAGGCAATTTTTTGTTACATATATATTGAGACCTCCACATTAATTAGATATCCTAATGAAAACTTTTCATAGATATAAAATGACTATATTGTAACTACTAATACATTATTTTTGCTTGACATCCTTTTTTGATAAAAATGCTTATGTTTAGGTAATATACTTAGTATATTTATATCTATCCTTTTACTAGAAAACTTTGGCAAATTCATGTTTTAAATGTATTTCTTTTAGACAGTCAAAACTCATTTTTATGCAGTCTAACAAGCTTTGTCTGTATACAATTCAGCTCATGAATTCACTTTATATAAGTGCTGATTTATTTGAGATGCACACCTGCCATTTTGCTACATGCTCTCCCTTTCCCTACATATTCTACATAATGGTATGTTCTTATTTTTCATTTTGTTCTTTCATTTGTTCTTCTTATAATTTTATTAATAATGCTCATCTTTACATTGTTATGTTTCATATTTGCAAAATACTAACGTCTTTACTAATTTTCCTGGTGCATCTGGGGTCATCCTAAAAATTACATGTCTCCTTGACTTATGAAAAGTCTTAAACTCAATTAGGTTTTCTCCTCTTTTTTTGTGCCATTTTTATGGGATGTTTTCATGAAACTTCACAAATGTCTTATATAATCAATATTTATATTTATCGCATACTATCCTCCTTTGATTTTCTTCCTTTATTTCTCTACTTATTTCCGACTTTATATTTTGAATAATTTTTCTTTTCTTGTGCCTAATAAAATCACATCTGTGTGTTTGCGAGTGCATGCGCGTGTGTGTGTGTGTGTGTGTTACTGGGAAGTGAACACAGGTATACTCTACCTCTAATCTACACTTTCATTTCATTTCATTTTTTTTTGAAACAGGATCTCACTAAGTTGCCAAGGCTGGCCTCAAACCTGCAATTCTCCTATCTCAGTCTCCCAAGTACTGGGATCATAAGCATGTGCCTATGGTTTAGTGTTTCTTTTAATGTGGTTCTTCTGGTTGTAAATTCTAGTTTTGCCTGCCTGAAAATAATTTTATTTCATCACAGCCTTGAAAAATATTTCATAGTGAACAGAAGACTAGGACAATACTGTTTTTCTTTTAGACCATTAGAATATGATCAGACCATGTCCTATCATATTGAGATAATTGTGCTTTCTAGAAATTAATGTCCAGGTTTCCTTGGGTAACTTTTAGATTTTTCTTTGTTTTCAGCTTCCTATAGAGTTAATATATGTAGTGTGGATTTCTTTTTCTTTATCCTCTCAGGATTTGTTAGCTTGTTAATTCTATAATTTGACATATTTTATTGGCTTCATATAATTCTTGATTATGGCTTCACAATTTCTCCCAGAATCTCTACTAGAATACAATTACACACAGAGTAGTCTTTCTTATTGGGTTCTTTATGAGCCTTTCTTACTTTCCATGTTTTATAAACTTGTTCTTCCCTTATGACTGGATAGTTTCATCTAATCTATATGTCAGTTCATTAGTTGTATACACTATATGGTTAAACTACCACAGTCGTACATAATTATTTTTCTGTTTTTCAGTTCTATAGTTTCTATTCAGTTTTTTTCAACTTACAAACTACTTAGTACTTTTTATTTCCTCACTGAAAGAGGAAGTTTTAAATTAACATATCTAAGGTTTTTAGGCATATATCACGATTCTATTTTATGAAGGGAATATAGTCAATTTCTTCTATTGTTTAGTCTGCTTCTCATTCATGTCAATCTATAGATTACTGCTGATTGTGTTTAATACTTTGAATTTAAAAATCCTTATTTTAAAAAACAATTGAGGCTTAGAATGAGGTTATCTTCTTCTTCATGTATGTATGTGTTTCTGCCAAATGTCTGAAGACAGTATAAATCTGATGTCATCTTTATCCAAGATTAGCTTTCAGAGTCATTGAGTCACTCAGATGATTAAAATTTGGACTGATATCTGGTAAGGAATCATACAATTCCACTTTATTGTTTCTCTTAGAGATTAGTGATCTCATTTTCCAATCAACAACCTGGGAGTTTACCAGGGCTTTCCTCCCTATGCAGAATTGGGACCTCTGATTGTGTCTTCTAGCCAAGGAAGTATATGAGACATATTGTCAGCCTCTCAGCTCTCTTTTGGATTAGCAAGCAGACCAATACTTAGAATCCATTTACTTGACCTCATCATGTCTCCATTTTCTCTTATATAAAGACAAAAATCAGGACAAAGCTCCTAAGATATAGTGAGAGTTAAATGAGCCAATGATAAAAACATGTGATATCTGACACATAGCAAGTGCTTAAATTATGTCAGTATTATTTACAATACTGGCTTCTCTGAATTAATTTTGGTAGTCCCAGTTTACTACTATTGCTGAGTCACCTGCCCATATAATTCAGACTGGTTTACCAATTTTATTCCACAAATACTTATTGAATAATTTTTTTGGGTTAAAACATGTGTTCAGATAGACATAGGCAATATCATCCCTTTGGATTTTCTAGAATAGCAGGAAAGGTTAGGTATACAGCAATGAGAAACAACTGTGGAATTTCAGTAAGTGCATTCAAATATTTTCTCAACAAGATTTCTTGAAAGTTTTCTATTTTATCTTTTTACTTATTAATGTCATATTTAATTGAAAAAATCAAAATTGTATGTACTTATAGAGTATAATGTGATGTTTTGATATATGTATACATATGTAATAATTAAATCAAGCCACTTAACATATCCATCACCCCACTTGCTTTCATTTTTTTGTGGTGGTGTAACCCAATGCAACTCACCCTTGATGAGTGCAAAGCTGATAAAGACAACTAGAGGTTCAAAGAGTAAAATAAGGTTTGTTGCAAGTAAAGAGAGCACTGGGGATAATTCCTGAAGTAGTGTCTTTCTTTCCCCAAACAACAAAAGCAAAGGGCTCTTACTTTATTAGGGAAACTTATGTGCCCACCTTAGTGAGTCTTTGGAAAGGCACATTCCTGGGCATATTCAGTTCCAAGTCATGCTTCATCACACATCACATATTCAAAAACGGAAGGCCTCCTGGGAAGGGAATTTGGTATTAAAATGAACAAAGCTTACTTGAGGTCACCTAAAAGGATTGAGCCAGAGGACTTAGTCATTTTGTCTGGCTCCTTGTGGTTTTCTCTGAAAGGCCTTTTTGGAAACAAAAAATACCTCTGAAGGAGTACTAATAGTCATTTAAATGAGCAATAGCTGTTCCCCCATGAGCATAAACAATTGTCCCTAAAAGTCTCAGCTGACAGTAGAACATTTGAAATCTACTTTTTAATCTATTTTGAAAATAATATTATTGTTAATGATATTCTCTCTGCTAAGCAATAGATCTCAAAACTTATTCCTCCAGTCTAAATGAAACATGGCACCTTTTGACAAATGCCTTTCCATTCCCTCTCTCCTCTGCCTGCCCCTGCCCCTGTCCTTGGCCTCAGAGATCCCTATTCTACTCTCCACTTCTGTGAGTTTGACTTTTGCAGATTCCACATATAAGTGAGATCACACACTATTAGTCTTTCTGTGCCTGGTTTATATGATGTAGCTTGCTTGTGTGAGTATGCCAGATGAATAAATGTGAATTTCATATTGAAAACACTCAGTTTTCCTGAGTGAAATGTTACTATTCACGATATAATAATAACATCTTGATGGTAAGGCATAAGTCAGTTGAAATTGACTAATTGAGACCAACTAAATTAACCAGTATTTAAATGGTAACATGTTGTATTATTTATTTTTAATTTCCTTTTGCTGAACATTAAAAGTTCCTTAGTAAATATAGAGTTAAGTTAGATAGGAAAGAAAATATGAACGCAATCATTACTTCAGACAACTGGTCATAAATTAAAGCCCTTTATTAATGAAATGTCACATTAAAATAAAGAATGGTGCCAAAGGGACAGAATATCATCATGATTAAGGGTGATTTGGATGAAGTGTAAAGTGATTAGAACTATATCCCCTTATGTCTTAATATTAAGCATGGTATTATTTTTCATATGGAGATGTTTTACTCCCTAGAACTATTATCCACTGAATGTTTTGATCATAAACTACAGGCTATATTACCAACACAATGAATATTCCAATTGTTTTTATGCAGATTGCCTCTTCAATATCCATGGTGAGGAAATCAGCATTCTTTGTTAGCCAAGCTCCACATATCCACTTCAATTTTACAGTTAAATGAGTGAACATGAATGTTTATGTCACCTGTGTCATAATGAGGAGAATTTTATTCATGCATTCTCTTCTGACTGTATACTTATGGAACTTCCTGAAATTGTTTGTGATTGTAGAGTAGTTAATTTAAGAGATGGAGGACATTCAAGGTCTTCTACGATTCAGTTTTGAAATCACACCATCAGGGACATGGCTGTGGTGATGGGAGCTGATCTACCAAACTGTGGGCAATAAGGAGGGACATTATCTAAAAAGAAATGAAAAACTCTAAAAAAATTTAATACAATTACATTGGCAAATCAGTGTGTGTGTGTGTGTGTGTGTGTGTGTGTGTGTGTGTGTGTGTGTGTGTGTGTGTTTCATTGGGGATTGAACCCAGAGACATTCTGGGAGCAGTTACACCCCCAATACTCTCTAATTTTTTTTTAATCTCACTAGGAAGCTTAGAGTCTTGCTACATTACTGAGGCTGTCCTCAAACCTTATATTCTCTTGTCTCAGCCTCCCAAGTACTAAGATGCCTTGTTTACATTGGCAATTTTAAATAATGTCAACAATAATGCTCTCCAGCCTGAACAGTTTTAGTTGGGATAAATCCCTAAACCATTATACAATTACACTGTGATTTAATAATGTACACAAACTTTATAGCAGCTGATTTTTATTTTTGTTCTTCAATAAAATATATATACATACACATACATTAATTTTTTTCTTAGAAAAGCACATTTGTTCTTGCCTGGGATATTGGCCTTCAGCTCTTCAAACTGGACTTCACCATTGTTTCTCTAGAAATTTCCTGGTCTTTTCATGTTAAACTGGAACTGCATTAGAGATCATTTCGATTCTGAGACTCCAGTTCTTAGACTGCTTGACCAGCTGCTGGTTCCTACAGCTCTCTATGTGTGGGGGAGCCACTTGGGATTTCAAAGCTTTAGTCTGTAAGCTTATTTGATAAATCCCCTTTTACCATAAGTGTCCTGTGATTTCTGTTACTCTAGTGAACCTTCACTCATATATAAGACCATTAGGAATAAAATAAAATCAGTATTTTAAAATTTGTAGGCAATTGTCTGCTAAGTGAAAAAAATTATATTAATATAGAAACATTTCCTGATAGGAGACATTTTCTGATGTACTTTTAGTATCATTAAGAAGGGTTACATTTTGAGAACAATGGTTTTATGTGAGACTGTATTCATTGCTTTATTTATATTACCTTCTTTAGTCCTTATTATTAACAACCCCATGATGTGGGAACATTACTATTCTTATTTTATAAAGCAAAGGAAGATGCTAGAAAGTGAAGAACTTGCCCAAGGCCACACAATTATAAGTAGTTGATATGAATTCAGTCAGTTTGACTTCAGAGCATAAACATGTTCTGCCACAAATAGAACTCCAAGGTCTGCTGCTGAGATTTCTCAGGGTGATACATCAGTGATAGAAAATTTATATTAGAGTTATTTATCATGGGAAAAATAGTAGTCATTCCAAGCTCTGAATAGAAATCATTAATTAGATTTCAATACTTCCAACCATGACACATTAAAATTGGAAATCAAGATATACTGGGCTTCTGAGTAACCAAAAACAATGGCAGATGATCAAGTCCACCTCTCACAGTATTTTTTTCAAAAACAAATAAGAGCTGGAGATGTAGCTCAATGGTAGAATGCTTGCCTAGCATGCACGAGGCCCTGGGTTTAATCTCCAGTACTTTAAATAAATAAATAAATTAGTAAATAAATAAGCTAGGCACATCCCTGTGATCTCAGTGCTTGGGAGGCTAAAGGTCATAGATTTGAGGTCAGCTTGAGCAAGTTAGGTCTGGGAGTGCAGCTCAGTGGTAGAATACCTCTGAGTTCAATTCTCAGTATGACAAAAAAGATAAATAAATAAATAGTAAAGAAACACACACACACGCACACATACACACACACCACACAGATACACCTTCTACATAAGACAAATAAAGTGAAAACAAAAAAATTCAAGATAGCCATAGATGAAAGAAAGAAAGAAAGAAAGAAAGAAAGAAAGAAAGAAAGAAAGAAAGAAAGAAAGAAAGAAAACATCACACTGAATCCCATCATGCACGTTTGCATAGGACAAAGACAGACTATGGGAAATGGCTGGGAAGAAGAGGTCTGAAGTTGCCACACCACCTCAAGGAGAAAGATAAGGTGACCTTTAGTGAGAAAGAATAGAACTAATTCATATATTAAAATCTTGTTTGAAAAAAGCTAACTCACACAAACCACCATCTGACTTTATCCAGAAGATAAGTGAGAAACACAAACATGAGAAATAGTTTGAAAAAGAAAGCTTTTTAAAAAATCATGAGACTATTTTGCATCATGCCATACAATCCAGTTTGAATGATATTTAAATAAAAGTCATGATTTTGCAAACACCACAACAGAAATTGTATCAGGCAAGAAACATCAATGAATATAGCTTTGTGGGTTCGATGGGATGATACAGAATTTTACATAGTCTCAAATATTTCCCAGGAACTGTCTTATTAACTATAAAGGAGATAATATAACTTTACAGTGGAGAAGCCTACCCCACAACACTTTTGAAAAGCAATAAAAATTAACACTTGAGCCAGGCATCCTGGTGCATACCCGTAATCCCAGTACTTGAGAAAGGAGAATCACAGGTTCAAGGCCAGTCTCAGAAACTTAGTGAGGCCCTGTGCAACTTAGTAAGACCTTGTTTAAAAATTAAATAAATAAATAAATAAATAAATAAATAAATAAATAAATAAATAAAGAGGGCTGGGGTTTAGCTCAAAGGTAGAATGCCCCTGGGCTCTATCCCCAGTATGATAAATAAATAAATAAATAAATAAATAAATAAATAAATAAATAAATAAATAAATAACCACTCAAATGAAACAAATCAATACCATGTTCAAATAATGCATGGATAAAGGTGGTACTTGGTAGCTATTATGAAATGAACAAGGCAGGTAAAGAAATGAGATGAGGACCATCGGACCAGTCTCCTGAGAAGAGATGGAGGTTGCCCCACCCAGCTGTCATCAAAGACTTGCAGCCTTTACATTGTAGCTTTCAACACCATAGGAAATATTGCAACATGGTGAATATAGTGCAGTTGCACTAAGCTGTGGCGGGAAACCCCAAAGTGACCATCTCAAATTACTGTGCATGAGGAGGGGTGGGATTTCTAGACAGTATAATAACTCACCACATGACAGACTCTCTCTCTCTTTTAACTCCTGGACCAGTCGGCTCTGTGACTCTCCTGGTGAACTCACCCAATAAAACCTTTTATGTGTTCTCCAAATGAAATCTTTCCTTTGGGGTGACAAGAACCGAGGGAAACTCATGTTACTGAAACCATAGGGCATTGCTTTTGGTTGTTATCAGTAGCATATATCCTGAATTTAATCATGAAAATACAGCAGACAAAACCATGTCCATTACATTTTACAAAATAACTGTTCAGAGCTTATAAAAAGAAGATAGTCATGAAAAAGTTGGGTTTATTTCCATTTTCCTGCATATGGTTAACCAGTTTTGCCAACACCATTTGTTAAAGAGGCTATCTTTTTTCCAGTGTATGTTTTTGGCTCCTTTGTCAAAAATCAGTTGACTGTAAACCTGTGGGTCTGTTTCTGAATCTTCTATTCTGCTCCATTGGTCTATGTGTCTGCTTTTGTGCCAATACCATGCTGTTTTTATTACTGTGGCTTTTTAGTAGAGTTTGAAGTCAGGTGTTGTGATACCTCCTGCATGGTTCTTGTTGCTAAGAACTACTTTGGCTGTCCTGGGCCTTTTGTTTTTCCAGATGAACTTAAGGACTGATTTTTCTATGTCTGTGAGGAGTGTCCTTGGTAATTTCATAGGTATTGCACTGAATCTGTAAATCAGTTTTGGGAGGATGGCCATTTTAATGATATTTATTCTGCCTATCCAAGAGCATGGTATGTCCTTCCATCTTCTAAGGTCTTCATTGATTTCTTTCTTCAACTTTTTATAGTTTTCCTTATAGAGGTCTTTTACCTCTTTGGTTAGGTTTATCCCTAAGTATTTTATTTTTTGGGGTGCTATTGTGAGTGGAATTGTTTTCTGGATTTCTTTTTCAGTGGATTTATGGTTGGCATACAGAAAAGCTTCTGATTTTTTAAGATTGATTTTGTATCCAGACACTTTGCTGAATTTGTTGTTCAGTTCTATAAGATTTTTGGTTGAGTTTCTTGGGTCTTCTAAGTATAATATCATGTCATCTGCAAAAAGGGATAGTTTTAATTCTTCCTTCCCTATTTTTACCCCTTTGATTTCCTTCTCTTGCCTTATTGCTCTGGCTAGAGTCTCAAGTACTATATTGAACAGAAGAGGTGAAAGTGGACATCCTTGTCTTGTTCCTGTTTTTAGTGGGAACTCTTGCAGTTTCTCTCCATTTAATATGATATTGGCTGTGAGCCTACTGTATATTGCCTTTATGATGTTGAGGTACGTTCCTTCTATTCCAATTCTCTGAAATGCTTTTAGCATGAATGGGTGTTGGATCTTGTCAAATGCTTTTTCAGCATCAATTGAGATGATCATGTGGGAAAAGGTTTTTGCCAGTTACTCTATAGATAGAGATCTAATATCTAGGATATACAAAGAACTCAAGAAAATCACAACCAAGAAAACAAATAACCCAATTAAAAAATGGGCAAAGGACCTAAAGAGACACTTCACAGAAGAAGAAATACAAATGGCCAATAAATGCATGAGGAAATGTTCCACATCATTAGCAATCAGAAAGATGCAAATCAAAACCACCTTGAGATTTCACCTAACCCCAATCAGAATGGCAATCATCAAAAACACAAGCAACAACAACTGCTGGCGAGGATGTGGAGAAGTGGGAACTCTAATACATTGTTGGTGGGACTGCAAACTAGTGCGACCACTTTGGGAAACAGTATGGAGGATCCTCAGACAAATGGGAATGAGCCTACTATATGATCCAGCAATACCACTTCTGGATATCTACCCAAAAGAACGGAAACCAAACTATCAGACCAACGCATGTGTATCTATGTTTATAGCTGCACAATTCACAATAGCCAAACTATGGAACCAGCCAAGATGTCCATCAACAGATGAATGGATGACAAAACTATGGGATATGTACACAATGGAATTTTACTCAGCCATAAAGAAGAACCAAGTCATGTTCTTTGCAGGGAAATGGATGGAACTGGAAAACATTATGTTAAGTGAGATTAGCCAGTCACAAAGACTAAAGAAGCATATGTTCTCCCTAATATGCGGATGCTAGGGAGAAGATGGGGCATAAGAGGGTCTTCAGATGGAAAAGGAGAGATCCTCGATAAACAAAGAAGTTGATTTAACCGAAAGGGATTGACAGGGGGGCGGGGGCAGGGACACCCTAATGTACATCAAGGTTACTCATTGAACTTGAGAGGGAGGGAGGGCAAGGGAGCGGGCTGGGAATTGGGGGAAGGGGTCAAATGAGAAATGTTGGCACATATGTCATTTTCAATTTGTACCTAACAAAGATGTCTGCTCACAATGTACGAATAATAAAAAAAAAAAGAAGATAATCATGAAAGACAAAAACTAAGAAAATTTACTAGATAAAAGAGACATAAATGTGGTGTTTTATTCTGGATTTGATTTTGGTCTAGAAAAAGAATGTTAGAAGGGCAATTGGTGAAATTCAAATAAGCCCTATAGACTAGTTGCTAATCTTCTAGTTTTGATAATGAACTGTGATTATGGAAGATATCAATGAAGAAATTGAGTGTTAGTTCTATGGACTTCCTTTATAAAAATACTTGCAAATTTATTGTAGATTTTATTTTATTCCAAGCAAAAAAATTAAAATATAATAAAAATGAGTTTAAGCTAAAAGCCTTTGCTAAATTTTAAACTCTAGAGTCTTATAAAATATTTTATTAATTTTAGATTACAGTAGGCTATTTTTCAAGGCAAATTCAATAGATGTTTTTGCTATTTTTCAAGTAGCAAATACATCTGAAATCTATATTTTAAAAAATGTTAATAAAGGGTTATCTCTAGGTGACAAATTATGGCATGCCAGCTTTGAGCAGTTAATTATTGCTAGAAAACAACTGCTTCTGTCACACATCTACTGACAATCCACCTGCAGGTAATTGAGCTTAGTTTCCATTGTTTCTCTTAAGATTTAGGGGATTTTTAAACTGTATATTACAGTATGATATTAAATTTGATGCATACACATAAAGTTGATTCCATAGCATAAAATTCAGTCAGAGGATTTAAAAGCAAATCACTTGAGAAAATGAAGATGATTTTTAAACAAACCTTTTTATTGACTTTTAAAAACCAAGAACTCAACAATAAAATCTAAGGAGTACAAGGCAAACTATGAGGATATAAAGTTTGTTTATAAGGTCAAGCTTTTAAAATTGGCAGACTTTAAATCAATATTTATTGTGGAATCCAGAGCTATCTTGTATGTGTAACCCTTCTGCATCAAAAAAGATGACAGTCCATGATGTATTAAACTCATTAGCAATGCCAAACACATGAACAGAACACCATCTACTGTACATTTTAGAAGACAATGGCAGTTCACTCTCGCTTCCATGTAACTCTCATCAGGGTTGAGGCAGAACAACCCCTGTCAAGGGCCCATCAAAACACATCACATTGGAACCAGAGGATATTATGCTAAGCCAGATCAGCCAGTCTCATAAAGTCAAGGGTCATGTTTTCTCTCTTATGTGGAAGCTGGAGAGAAAATATGAAACAAAAGGGATTTTAGTTAAATGAGGAGAGAGAAAAGTAAAATGGCAGAATGGAATTGGGGAAGGGAGGTGAGGAGGGGAAAAATGAGTTTTAAGGAAGGGAACAGTTCAAATAAAGTTATGTTCATTTATGAAGATATTACTACCAATCTCACTATGGTGTACAGAGAGGGAGGGGTCAGGGGTGAGGGAAATGCAGCACGTGATGTGTGCAGGTATGAATGCAGCACTCTGAAAATCATTATGTTGTATAACAATGCATCAATAATTCATTAAAAGACACATCACATGCTAATGCGAATATAGAGGTAAAAGTAACTTTTTTTTTTAAGGAAACATTACAGAATTTCCACTCAAAACTTCAGAAAAGTAATCACTTAAATTATGTATCTATTAGAAAAATCAGAGTAATCTCATACCAATAATACTATAAAAGCTTGGATCAAGTTATACTGTATACATGTTTTTAGAAAATTGATATTATAAAGAGATGTATATTTAAAATTTCTCATTAACCTTTCCCCAATTCCCACCCACCCTCCCCCTATCTCCTGGTCAGTTTAGTGATTGACTTTGATGTGATCTTGTAAGTACATCATGCTCATTAGGGTGTCCCCCCTCCTCCCATTACCTTCCATTAAGTCAAATTTTTTGTTCACCTAAGAATTCTCCTTCACCTGGAGTCCCTCTTATGTCCCATTT
>PVLC010019280.1:19331-31007 GCA_004027655.1 Graphiurus murinus | reverse complement strand
GATGTTAGGCTCCCTGGGTGAGAGAGAAAGTCCTTAGGACAACCCTGGTGGTCTGCGGGCTGCGGGTCCTGGCCAAAGCTGGAAGCCATAAAGCTCCACCCTGCTCCCAGCCAGGCTGTCTATAGCCAATTACCCTGACTGTGCTAATGACTGAGGCCCCCTTTCCTGCATTTATTTCTGAACCTGAGAGAATAATATCATCTGCAAAAATCCATGGGCCTCATTTCTAGACAGGAAAAATCCCCCTTATTATCTTCTTAAATTATTTCCTGTAGGTTCCCCTCAAGTAAAACCACTAAGCTCCCACTGAGCCGGTTCCCGCTGACGCTTGGGAGCCGCTTGGGAGCCGCACCTTAGAGAGGGGGAGACGAGCCCAGAATCTGACGCAGGTGCTGAGTGGTTCAGTTCAGGCTGATTGCACAGAAAATGGAAGCGTTTGCCCTCAAAATTCCAAGAGGAAGCGGGTGGGGAGAGTTTGCTAGGCGCTGGGCCCAGAGGAAGGGGCGCTTCTCTGCCCAAGGTGAGGCCAGGCTCTCTCCGGAACAGCGCAGCCTAACTCTCCGCGCTGTCTAACAGTGCTGGGGACCATCTGGGGACCTTTGTGTACATTCAGCCCATTACCTGATGATGAGTTCCCTGGAAATTAATAGTATAGTGCGGCCATCTCTCCTCCTCAGCGCTTGCTTCCAGAGAGCACGATTTCAAGCAGAAAGCACCAGTTGGAAATGCAAGAGTTTTATTTAGGAAGTGGGGGCGCAGTAATGAAGGACCGCCATGGTACAGAGAAGGGCTTGGGTTACAAGAGCTGGGAAGGGCCTCTTCCCTGGGTGAGAAAAGCACCGGACAGGTCCCACTCCAGAGGGAGGGTCTGCAGGGATCTGTTTCTGGGAGTGGAAAATGGAGTGGAGTGTTACAGGTGGCCCAGGGGACTTTCCTCCTCATGCATATGCACCTGGGGACTCCTCTCTCTCTTGTCCTGCCACAGCTCAGGGCCTGCGCGCTGTTGTCCACCACGCCCTCCCTCCCCCCTTGGAGGCCTTGCGGGCAGTGAAAGCGAAGCCATGGGGTAGCGGCGGTTTCTAAGCCAGCAGTTACAGCTCCTCGTCTCTCCTCGGGAGGTCTAGTTGAACCTCTGTCCCATTTCTTTCCCTGCCCTGCTCACCTCTAATCTAGCTACCTAACAAGCCTTTTTGCATTCGGTGATTAACAACATCTACGATTTTTAGAACAGCCCATGTCTTTATGTCCAAGAGCTCACATTCGAGGCAAGGAGCAGCAGGCCTATTTAACAGGTAAGAGGCAGAGGGACGCAGGTTCACAAGGCCAGAAATGACAGGCACAGCCAGGGGAGGCCGGAGGCTGGGAGGCTGGTGCCTGAGAGGCTGCTGTGTCTGTGCTGGACGTTCTTCAAGGGCTGCTCTGAGCGCCTCAGTTACCACTGGGCTCCTCTTAGTGCAGTAATTTCACAACGATCAGAACAAAGCATCCCCAGCCCCAGCCCCGCACCCCACGCTCCCCTGGCTTCCTCCTCCCAAGGACGTCTTGAGAAAGCTCCAGCTCCGGGCTCTCTGGAGAAGGGGGCAGCCACGATGCTGTTAGTACCGGAGGGAGAGGGCTAAGAGGGGGAGCTCAGGGACTTGTCTGAAGGACCTCCAGGCTGCCCCAAAGTGTAGCAAGAGCTGGTCTTGTCAGCTGCACCCTCAATTACTCTGCTCCCCTTCCATAACACTGAGCATGGAGAAAGCAGCGTGGTAGGCGCTCAGCGCATGCGCACTCTAGGGGCGGTCAGACACCAACCAGAAGCCCAGGAAATGGCCGGAGGCCTTTGGTGCAGAAAGCCAGACCGGGAGCTACCCTCCGCTTGAACCTGCAGAGAAAACTCGCCCTAGCCCCGCTGCTGTGGCACCTGGGTGGGTCGAAAGCAGCAGCGCCTGCTTCTCACACTTGTTTCTGGAAGCTTCCTACTCCTGTGACTGGTTTATCTCCCCCAGGCTGCCGGGGTGTCCGGGTGTGCTCTGTGGTACTCGCATGGCGGTCCAGTATTGGGCGGGGGCCTCTGTGTTCAGCCAGGAACGACCTGCACCTCTTTGCAGAACTACAAGACTCGTGGTACCCAGCAAGCTTGAGCCACCCTTTCCAGAACATTCTGGGGCTGGGGGCTGACTTCACATTAGTCTCACCATGTAAAATTCACCCGTCTGCTTGCAGGACACAAAGATCCCTGCGGGATAGGATGAAGCCGAGAGAAAGGAATCCGGAGCTTCTCAGCTTGTCTAGTGTTTTTATTTTTTTAGGCTTCAAGAAGCCCAATGTTTGTTTTAAAAGTTTCTCTACCATCATCTGTGTAGCGAGGCTCTTTGAAATATGTTTCTGTGATAAAAATCTAAAAAGCTAAACTGTAATCAAAGTTAGATATCTGCAAATAATCTGTAATGTAAAACCAGACACTACCACACTGTTTACGACTCCTCCTCAAATTAGGGAGGAGGGCTGGCTTCTTGCCAGATCTGGGGAGAAGTTTCCATTTGTTGTTTTTTTCCCCCATAATATATTACTGTAAATTAGATATTGCATTTTATGGCATGCATACATGCATATGTTTTGATCTGTATTTTGTCTTTCAAAATTATATTCTTGGACTTCAAGTGGGTAGAAATTATTTCTCACCGGGTGTGGTAGCGTACACTTGTAATCCCAGTACTTGGGAGGTTGAGATTGGAGGAACACAAGTTCCCTGCCAACCTCAGATACTTAGTGAGGCCCTCTGCAACTTAATGAGACTCTGTTTCAAAATTAAAAAAAATAAAATAAAATAGGGCTAGGGGTGTAGCTCACAGGTAGAATGCCCCTGGGTTCAATCCTCAGCACCAAAAATAAATAAATAAATAAATAAATAAATAAATAAATAAATAAATAAAAATAAATAAAAAATAGAAATGATCTCTCTAGCTTAATGACTTACTCTTTATGTGAGTTTTAGCTGTACTTTCCTAGGATTGTTTATTCTGCTTTCTTCCCGAGCAAGCAAGACAGAATCTCAACATGGGTGCATTTGGCACTGTGAAAAAAAATCAGTCACAATTTAGTTGCTTATTAGGAAAAATTACAGCAGAGTAGAGCTAGGGAAGGTTCGAGACAGGTAATAGCTAGAAAATGAGGCAATGAGGCAAGGCTATGAGCTCTGGGGTGCTCCTGGCTCTGAGGCTGTCTTCAAGGTGAAATGGCCAGGCCACCTCAGCAGAACCGACCCTGGAGCTCAGCATTGACGGTTGCCCCTGAGCGGCTCCTCTCCTGCCGGGCGGAGCAGGGAGTGCAGCCGCTGCTGTGTCCCCGCACAGCACCTCACTTCTCCTCGGTCGTGCCAGAATCAGGCACTAGTACAGGGGACTGATCACAGAGGGCCTTCTCAGCCTGCCAGGCGTCAGTGGAGGCTGTGGTGCTGGGAGAACTGGGGATGAAGGGAAGCAGGTGGGAGGGGAGCGAGAGTGTGTGTGTGTGTGTGTGTGTGTGTGTGTGTGTGTGTGTGTGTGTGTGTCGACAGAGAGATTAATGCCTTTTAAAAAACAAAAGCATTGATACCAGACTGGGGATCCACCCTCTTAAATGCCCACCTCTAAAGACCCTGACATTGGGAATTAGGATTTCAGCACATGGATTTGGAGGACAGGGACACAAACATTGAGCCCAGAGTGACACTCATGACAATCTTTTTTTTTTTAATTTTTGAAACAGGATCTTGCTAAGTTGCCAAGGCTATACTCAATTAAACCTGTGATCCTCCTGTATCAGCCTCCCAAGTACAGGGATTATAGGCAAACCCCACCACACCCAGCTACTAGCTGATTTTGTTTTTATAAGTTTCTTTTCTCCATAAGTAAATTTTTAGGAGCATTTACTTATTTATTTTGACGTATTGAGGGTTGAAGGCAGGGACACTCTCTACTGAGATATACCCAACTGTTTTTTAATTTTTTAAATTTTGAAACTGGGTCTCCCAGATTGGCTTCCAACTTGCGATCCTCCTCCTTCAGCCTCCTGAAGCAAAGGATATTTATTTTATGAATCCAGACATAGCAGTAGCTAGTGAGCCCTTATGCTTTACAATTTCATTAAAATGTATATTTGCATTAGGAAGTTGTTTTGTACTGAGGCACTTGCTAAGACCAAGCACTGGAGGTTGTCACCGCAGGACTGCACCACACCTAAATCCAGGCGCTCCTGTGGCTTTGGGGCCCTCCTCAAACAGCTCCTCTCTTTGCCTTAATCTGGATGGTTTTTACCTTGAGTCTCACACAACTATACCTTTTATAACACTCCACAATTTGTATGGTACCTTATTAGTCTTGCTTTATTTTATTCTCATAACAACTTGGGGTGTCAATACTGATTTGATCTTATGGTTTGGATCTTAAATGTGCCTCAAAGACCCTTATGTTGAAGGCGTGGTCCCTGGTCTGTGGTGCTTTTGGGGGTGGTCATATCTTTAGCAGGTGGAGCCTAGTGAGAGGAAGTTAAGTCCCTGGGGTGTGTCCTTGGTGTGCCTTTGAGGGGGGATCCTGACCTCTTCTCCTTTCCTCCTACTCTCCTTTCTCAGTGATGAGACCAAACATCCATGGATCAAAGGTCTAAAACCATGAGCCAAGCTAAACCTTTCCTCCTTTAAGTTGATTTTCTCAAGTATTTCATCACAGCGATGGAACACTCACTAATACATTTTATGATCCCCACTTTAGAAGAGTCGAGTGGTTTTCCTTGGGTCAGTTACTGAGCAAGTGAACTCTGAGTCAAAGCTCTCCATTGGTATACTCTAACCCTCAGGACCACTGAGAAACTTTACATTGAGCTACACCTTCTACACTGTATAAAGTCTGAGGTCACAACTCTCCTTAGTCAGCCTGGTATCCGCCCACAGCCTCAGCAGAGCCAACCTCCTGGTATAAGATAAGGAAGGCTCCCCATCTATTTTGGAAAGAGCTGACCCTGGCTGCCAATTTATTACTTCAAAAGTTAGCTTTTATTTTTTTACAGCAATCATTTAATTTACAAGTGTCAATGGAATGATGGTTCATTGTCATCCCGGAATTACACTAAGAGCCATGAGAAATCCTTAAAGTTCTAAGTCCTCACCCAAACAGAACTTCCTGTTTACTTATAAAATCTGAGCTATGAATATCTAGATTTAGGTTTTCATTTTTAAAGGCTCAACATCAATGAAAAGTGAGAAATGTGGTAAATTATCTGGACATATACCAGAATCTGTGTGACATAACTAGATATTTTTCTTGACTTTACTTTCTTCCACGAACATGAAAACTGGCTGACAAATTATGAATTCTCATGCAAAGTCAGCCTCTCTCAGTGGCAGGGATCTGACCTTCAGGGCTGGAAGCCAGTAAAGATTGGCCTTGGAAGAGAAGGGAGGAGAGGGGAGACAGAAATGGACGTGACCAGGCACTAATCAAACCACTTCCTTCTGGAAAGAAGGCCATGGTACGTATCCAAGATACAGCAAACACAAGTCCAATCTACAGCCCTTATAGAAGTGGAGCTTTAGACGTGGTGGGGTGGGGGTCTGAGGAAGCCTATTTGCCTGGGGGGGGGTCCTCATCCTGAGTTCTTCACTAATTAGCCATAGATTTTATTGATTTGCCATCTAACCTCTCCAGATTGTCATTTCTTCACTAGTAAACCGCGGCTAAACAACCTCTGAGTTTCCTTTGAGCCTTACTGCCTACTGTCCTATGTAATCAATTAGTCAAGCAGTTCACCAGCGAAGGCAGGAGGATTCAGGTGTGCACTCCTGTCATCTGGGTTTCCATCAGCTCCATGTGAGAATCCTACATAACTGCGTGTGCCCGCACACGGAGGTGCACAGGAGCAGAACCCACTTCACACCTGTGCTCGTTTTGTCCTGTCCAATGACAGCAGTCTCATCCTCAGCCTCCAATTAAATCAGGGATCTCTAAAATACAGAGGCTATAATGATGAGCGCGCGCGCGCACGTGTGTGTGTGTGTGGCACTGGGGATCAAACCCAGGGACATTATATCTCTGAGCTACACCCCTTTTGATTTCTTATTTTGAAACAGGGTCTCTCTAAATGGCTGAACTGCGATCCTCCTGTCTCAGCCTCCCGAGTACTGGAATCACAGGTATGCTGCACTGCCACGCCCGGCTAACTCAGTGTGTTGAGAGTGATTTCTCTGTGGGACTAGGAGAAGACTCCTTGCTGTTCCCCAAAGGCCTCAGGGGACTCCACTGAGTGCTGACCAATGCCACAGTGAGAGGCCAGCCGCAGCCGGACACCCAGGGCCCGCGTCTACCAGGGACGCTCCATGTTCAGGCTGGGACACGGCTTGTTGGAACCAACTTTTGTTTCTGCCCCCCAGGCCCAGCGAGGAATGTCAGAGCATTTATTAGATATGGGCACAGGGCTCCGGGCAGGACAGCCAGAATCCGGAACCTCAGGGAGAGGGTGCAGGTAGGGCCTGGTGGAACAGTGAACCCACGCAGTGATTAGAAACACTGGTGCCCTCGACAGAGCCAGCTTGTATAAGCTGTTGGGGCCTGTGTTCACTTCATAAAGATGTTTTATATGGTATTCCTGGCAGCAGCTGGACACTTTAAAAGAAAAATAAAAGGAACATTATTAGTAGTTCAGAGGGGGAAGTTACCTTCTCTGCAATTCAGCTGTCTCACCACCTTCTTTTCCCCAGGTTAGGAGCTTCCACCTCCATAGGTCTACAGGGAAGTGGGTTGACCTTGTGCAGCTCTGAGGGGCAGGAAGCCTGCCGCCTTCCCCAGCCTCTCTCTAGCGCCCCCTACTGGCGGCATACAGCAGCACAGAGCCCTTTTCTGGTTTGGAGCCTAAAGTGTAGACAATGGTTGCAGGTTGCCCTCCCTTCTTGTCTCCTGGGACTGTTTATATACAGCAGAGAGAGAGAGATTTGAAAACTGAAAAGGACTGTCTAAGTATGTGAGAATCCTCACTATTCACATTCTCAGGCCAGAAATTCAGGACAATGTCAAGGGTAGATCAATGATTCTCAGCTTCTTAATGGATGTCAGCAATGTCTAGAGACATTTTTGGCGTCAGTTTTGGTTGACCACGGGTGGGAGTGGGGGTATAATACTGGCATCTGGAAGCAGGGGCCAGGGAGGCTGCTCAACACCTCACCTGTAGCAGACCCCCTCCCTAAACACACACAACAAGGAATTATTCAGTCCCAAATGTGAACAGTGCTGAAGCTAGCTGTCAGGCATGGCGGTGCAGCACTGTAATCCTAGTACTGGGGAGGCCAAGACAGGAGGATTACAGGTTCTAGGACAATCTCAGCAAGTTAGTGACACCCTCAGCAACTTAGCAAGACCCTGTTTCAAGACTTTAAAAAAAAATAAAAGAAAAGGACTGGGGGTGTAACTCAGTGATAGAACTTCCTTGGGTTCAATTCCCAGTACTGCAAAAATAAAAATGGTGCTGAAGTTGAGAAATCCTGGCATAGAAGTATTCTAGTATTCTACAAATGAGAGCTCCCCAAATCAAATCTTAGACATTTTAAACAAGCAAATGGGGAGCAGTTCCACAGCTTTAATGAAGGGCCAGTGGTAATGGAGTCATGAAGCACTTACCCAAGCACGTTAGTCAGTAAACTCTCGGCTTCAATTCTCTGCCCTTGAAACTATTCCTTCCTTGCCAATTGCTCCTTGCTGGACGCCACCAATAGGGGGCGCGAGAGGGAGGCCGGAGGAGGAGGCAGGCGCACCTTTATGGCGAGCTATCGGTCGCCCGGAGCCAGAGCGGCCTAAACAAGGCGCCTTCCCCTGGCTGGCCGTCAGCTCCCATTGCCGCAGGCGGCGCAGCTCTCACTCTCCCCAGCGCCCCCTCTCTGCCCTCTTCTGTGGTCCCCGCGGGAAGCCGTGGCCTCCTCAGAGGCCAGTTTCAGTCCTTGTAGCCTCTTTCAAAGTCATTCCAAACTTCTTGATCATTCCAGACTCTTTTTTATGCCCTCAGCCCTTGGGCGATAGTTGCTTCTCTCAGCTTCCGTCTCCTTGAGACTCTTACGTTCTTTCTCTGCCCCAGTTCTTTCATATTCTTAATGTTTCTCTAGAGTAAATTCTACCCCCGCACAGGGGATTGAAACCAGGGTCTACCATTGAGCTACACCCTCTCCCTCTCCTCTCCCCCCCCCCCCTCTCTCTATATATATGTGTGTGTGTGTGTGTTATTTTTTTTTTTTTTGAGATTGTGTCAGTAAGTCGGTGAGACTGGCGTTGAACTCATGATCCTCCTGTCTCAGCCTCCCAAGTACTCTCTTAAACTAACTGCTGATGTGTCCTGGCTCCTGCGTAGACCCTGGCTGACACAGAAATGACCCGAAATCTTAGAAACAGTGTGGCGGCGGAGGGGGGCGGCAGGAGCGGGCGGCATCTCGCCTGCCGTTGCTCTCTACGGCAGAAGGTGGGCAGCTTAGCTTGTTCCTAGGTTTATAAAGAACATCACGGCGAGGAATCTCCATTTCACCTCTTAAAAACAGACTTATGGGGCTGGGGCGCTGTGGACAAGAAAATCAGAAGTTACAAGTTCTTGGGTCTAAAAGCGACTTTCCGTGGTTTCCCCTGGCAGTGCGCCTTTGGATTTTGCTGAATCAGCAAGACAGGAGCCTCAGCAGTACCGACGGCTGGTCACATCCATCCCCCACTGTGCTCCCAAAGGCTGTTTGTGCCTTCCCTCTATGAGTCAAATATAATGGAAAGTAATTTTGTACAGAACATGAAGGCTCTTCTCCAGAAAAAAAAAATGGTTAGGGAAGAAATAAAACAAAACAAAAAAAGGACTCAGTGGTAGAAAAGTATCCATCTCTCAGATCTATAAAGACAGCAAAATATGTCCCAGCTTGGAAGCACAGATCACTTGGTTTATGGGAATAAACCATGAGATACCTATCTTTATTTTCAATGAAGTAAATATTTAAAAAAAATATATACTACTTGTGTGTATTCCTCTGTCACAGCTGGAAACAGTAGTTGCAAAATAGTCTAGAGCAGCAACCTAAGAATGGTGGAGAAATTGGAAAGAAAGCCTCATCGCTCTGCTGCTGTATAATAAATGCCATGAGCCACTCCTTCCCAGTAGGACAAAAGAAGAGAAGTCCTTGTTGGCGAGGGCTGCGTGCGGAGGGGACGCAGGAGAGCGAGAGCCTGTTCCTTGCAGCGTGGAGTGGCTGGGCTGAGACTGTGGCCCCAAAGGCGTCACCTGCTTGCTCCTCCGCTGGTTGTAACAGCTAGAAGCCACCAGGGCGTCACCACTGGGGGTCGCCGGACTAGACACCAGAGTCCACCGCGAGGTGTAGAACTAGAACGTGGAGCCTGGGGTGTTTCTCCCTTGGACAACTCTGCATCCCATGGGGATTTCTGATTCCCCAGGCTTGGGGGACCCTCTCCTGAGTGAGTTAGAAGCTTGTCACAATGCCAGGCTAGTTTTCTCTCCCCATCCTCCTCATCCCTGGAGCTCCGTTTCTCGGTCTTTCTGGCACTCCCCTGGGAGTGGCCCCATATGCGCCCCTGTCGCCACCTCCGGTCAGAATCTCCTCTTGTTTTCTCAGAGCAGGGAAGTCACTCCTGGAGCATTGAATGTCAAGTCCAATCTCTCTGAGCCAAACCTTCATCCCCTACAGCGAAGCTTCTACCTTCTCCTCACCTTGCTCGTGCTTTCCTAAGCCTGAGGAGGTAGGCTGGGCACAGATTGGGGTGGGAAGTGACCGGAAACAGTCTCCATATTTTCACAGCTCTCTGAGCCAACTTCTGTCCAAGGCTAATGGTAGAACGATCCTGCATTGTTCTGGCGATGCAGCAAATCTAGAGTCCATCGGAGCCCAGCAGGGACAAGGCTGCTGCTCCTGTCAGGTGGGTGCTGTAGACTGGATGTGTGGGTCTCCCCACAATTCATATGTGGAAACCCCTAAAGTGATGTGTGAGCAGGAGAGGCTCTTGGGACATTAGTAAGCCGTGAAGGTGGGGTCTGCTTGAATGGGATTTGAGCCCTTACAAAGAGATTCCAGTTATTTCCTGCATCCCCTCCAGCATAGAAACGGCAAGAAGACAGCCATCTGTGAACCAGAGCTCGGGCCTCACCAGGCACTGGCTCTGCTGGCCTTGACCTAGGGTCACAGCCTTCAGAACTGTGAGAAGCGTGTGGCTTAAGCCATAGTCCTGGTACTTTGTTATCTCAGCCTCAGTGGATGAAGACAGAGCGCTCTGACGGCCTGCATGTCCTGGGAGCTGGGAACACGATTCTCCTGCGATGCCTGCGCTCACGGGCCTCGCTCCAAACTGCTTGGCACTCCCCAGTTGTGCAGTTGCGCCAACCTCCTGGCCAGCTTGGCAGTTGCCGTGAAGCCTGGGGAGTGTCTCTCCGACGTCGACGTCTGCCTCCTGTCTAGGGGTGGGTCAGGAGCATGGCGGCTGCCTGCGCTCTCCCCCGGCCCCTCCCAAGGCCAGATTCTGCGGCATACTCCAGAGAGAAAGATACTGCTCGGCCTGCCACCACCCCGGTCTCCAAGACGCCTCCTACCACCAGCTCCACGGCCTCGTGATCAACTCGCAGTGAGTTAAGCAAACAAAAATTCACCTTGCCTCCATGGTCCCAAAGACAGTCTGGACAGGGTGTGTGTGAGGGATGTGCCATTCTCTGCGAGAGTAGAAGGTAGGGCAGAAGCATGTACACACTCTGTCTCCTGGTTCTCCCTGCTTTCTTTCCATCTTTTCCAGGCTACTACCCAGAGACCTCTTCTTCCAGGTGGGCAGAGAAATCCAGGGGCTTACAGACAGGTCAGATGCCCACCCCACGCAGAATCAGGACCCCGTGTTGTAAAGCTATTCTCGACATCGCTGTCACCACTGAGCCAGGGCTGGAACTCAGGCCCTGGGCCCAACCCGAGTGGCTCTACATTGTGACTCTAAGGGCTGTCTGAGAGGAGGTAAGGGCACAGCTCTGATCCTGGGCTGCAGGGACCTTCCCTCCGCACACCACTCCCCGGTGTGACTTTCCAATATCCATCATGGCTCATCCAGCAGGTATCCATGGAAACTAAAGTAAAAGATTGATAGTGACACCTAATGTTTCCGCATTGAGCTCTGCATTTTACAAAGCACCTTTTGAGGTTTTGACTTTGTTTCATCCTTGTGGATACTCCAAAGCCAGTGCTAGCATCACCTTTAGTGGGCAGGCCAGCCCCAGGGGACAACGGAGGACACACAGTGAGCCGGTGACAGCAGCCCTAGTGCCAGTCCCCTGCCTCCAGGTGTAGGGAGGCTGGTCTCCAGCATGACCTTGCATTTGAAAGTCGGTCTCCTTCAGGGGGAGGGGCTATCTGCGTCCAGAGACAGGGGTAGGACAATGTCCCCGAGGGAGGTCACTAGGAGGCCTGGCATCCAAAGAGTGACCAAGAGTTCAGGCTAGTGCGGTTTTTTCTTGCCTCTAAAAGACTGAAAAAAGAAAGCTCGTGTCAAGCCTCTGGTGTTTGATCTTTGATCCTTTAGTTAAAACACTGTGAAATGGTTTTTCTCACAAAAATACTTGTCATTGTGGAATCCATTTGAAATAATAAAACTGTATTTGCTATTTCACTGCTTATAGGCCATTATCCAAACACATTTTTTTTTTTTTTTTTTTTTTTTT
>PVLC010019280.1:0-19231 GCA_004027655.1 Graphiurus murinus | reverse complement strand
CCAAACACATTTTGGACAAACCTGTATTAGGATGTGATCAGAGGAAATTCCCAGAGCTTATAGCAGCCTTATAAGAATTGCAGTTGCTTCCGATTTCCCCTTCTCCCCTCCCTCCCTCCCTCCCTTCCTTCCTTCCTTCCCTTTTGAGCAGAGTTTTGAAAATATTACATAATGGGTGGGTGACTAGTTAGGAATAGCCTAATTATTTTCTACAGGATACTACTTTGTTAGTTTTCTTGATTGGGCACCAAAAGACTGACAAGCAGATGTTGTGACTTTATCCCTTAGCACCCACTTTCCCTTCATTTGAGTTGGGACTTTGGGAAAAATAATAGGAGGTTCATTGGAAAGAATTGTACACACTCTGTGAAATAAAGTGCATAGTATACTAAGTATATATGCAAAAAAAAATGGCGACAGGTAAATCAGTTTGTGTAGAAAATCTCAATTCCTGCTGTCGTTTACTGGTGAGTGACTTCCTTGCCGGTTGTTATTTCCAGTGAAGCCCATCCTGGCTGAGGCCAGACCCTCGCTCCAAGCCCCACATCAGCTTCTGCTTCTTACTTTGGTCCAAACTTGCACCTGATTTTCTAGTTTCAGAGCTCTAAGTCTAATTACCTACAGGCGCTAGAAGTTAAATCTCTACACTCTGCAGAAGCATTCTTTCCAATAATACAGGCTTCATCCACTCTTCCACTGGTGACGTTTTCCTGTTTCTGTCACTGCAAATACATTGTTCAGGTGGCTGCAAAGACTATTCTGTATCCCAAGGACACCGGAGTGTCATTGGCATCCCTCCGACCTCTCCACATTTCAGCTTGAAAATAGGTCTTCCTGTTGACCCATTCCTGGCATGAGCGTGCACACACACACACACACACACGCGCGCGCACATGCGCACGCGCTTCAGAAGTTACTGTCCTTCTCCACCATTGCTACAAACCCCCACCTTCAACGCTGTCCCTGGGGCAGGAAGTGGTGGTATTGGATTCCATATGTTCATCCCAAGCCTCGTCACCTCCACTTTCTCTTTTTTTTTCTTCCTTTCTGGTGCTGGGGATGGGGCCCGGGGCTTCATGCTACATCTGAGCTGTGTCCCCCGTCTGGCTCATCTCCATTCACTTGTGAGTTACTTTCTTTCTTTCTTTCTTTCTTTTTTTTTTTTTTTTTTGCGGTACTGGGGATTGAACTCAGGAGCGTTCTACCTCCGAGCTATACCCCCAGCCCTATTTTTTATTCTTTATTTTGAAACAGGGTCTCACTAAGTTGTGGAGTGCTTCACTAGGTAACTGAGGCTGGCCGCGAACCTGTATCCTCTGGTCTCAGCCTCCCGAATGCTGGGATTACAAGCGTGCGCCACCACGCCCGACTTGAGTTACTTTCTAATGAATTGTTTTCATCTAGTTTACATGTCTTAATTTTTTTAAAAAAAATCCATGCACTATGATTAA
Source organism: Graphiurus murinus (assembly GCA_004027655.1). Taxonomy (NCBI): domain Eukaryota; kingdom Metazoa; phylum Chordata; class Mammalia; order Rodentia; family Gliridae; genus Graphiurus; species Graphiurus murinus. Next base: position 17,780 of record PVLC010019280.1, on the reverse strand, counting down.
ATATTACATTATGCAAACATTTACTCTATCTCCATTTCAAGTTCCAATTTTTGTCTGATTTCACTGTTCTTATTTTAAAATAAGGTGTGGAGTGAGCGGGTTGCAGTGGACTGAGCCAGGCATGGTGGCGCACGTCTGTCATCCCAGTACTCGGGAGGCTGAGACAGGAAGATCACATGTTCGAGGCCAACCTCAGCAACTTAGCAAGACCCTTTTTCAAAGTAAAAAATAAAAAGGGCTGGGGGTGTAGCTTGGAGGTAGAATGCCACTAGGTTGAATCTCCAGTACCAAATAAAGACATAAAAAGTAAATAAATAAAGACATAAATAAGTAAATAAATACAGACATACTAGTGGTGCATTATTCAGACGTCCCTCCAGAGCTGGCTAATCCTTCTCTCAGCTGTTGGGAGAGAGGTCGCTGTGGCTTCCTGCCAAGTTCCTCTCCGTGAATTACCCTCAGCCTGAAAGAAGTAGTACTGTTTGAGATTTCTCTCCTTCTGCCCTGTTACCATGGCAGCCCAGGGGCAAAGGGAGGGGGGAGGGGGAGGGGAGTATAATACCTGGGTCTGGTGTCCCAATTTCTGACAGCTCTGAAGGGCCGCCCGGTCCTCTCTCAGACCAGCACTGCTTCTCTCCAGCCCTGCCTCCCTCCGTGTCTTACAGGCGCTGTGCCCCAAGCGCGCCTCCACACAAACCATTTGCACACATATCTACATCTCTGCCTTTGTTCCCAGGACCCCAGCCAGTGACAGAGCAGAAGTGCATCTGTTGTCCCTGTTAAGTATATGTCAACCTATCTGTAAGCTTCTGCTTTAACTCTTCTCAATACATCATACTTGGTATTTCCAATTAGTGAATACTCTCTCTGTGAATACTCACACCTCTGCACCTTTGAGATAGGTACATACACCTGTAATCCCAGTACTTGGGAGGCTGAAATAGGAGGAGTGCAGCTTTGAGAATAGCCTCAGCAATTTAAAGAGACTCTCAGCAACTTAGGGAGACTCTGTTTCAAAACAAAAAATAAAAAGGTGTGTGGGGGTGTGGCTTGGAGGTAGAATGCCACTAAGTTCAATCCCCAGTAAAACACACACACACACACACACACACACACACACACACACACACACACACACTTGTGGATTCCATGTCAAGAACTCTTCCTCTGACACTACAAACAGACACTCCTGAAATAGTGAGAGATGCAGGAAGAGGAACCGTCGTGGCGCATGGACCTGCAGCTCGCGGGGTGGTCAGCCTCCTGCGTGCTACTGTGTGCTGCTCAGGCTCCCATCAGCACACAGGCTGGGGGACTGCAGGTGAAGCGGTTACATCCCGTTAGCCACTCTGGACCTAGCAAATCCTACTGAAAGAATTTTCTTCTTCGCAATAGCACTGTAATTTTTCTTTTCTATTCAGGTGGCTTTTAGTTAAGGTTTTGGTCCCTGTATCTTTTGCGTAGAGAGCAGCTCTTTCCATAAGCTCAGCTTCTGTGCAAGATAGGAGAGGAGAGGCGGGCTTTTCAAGTGCTGAGGCAGGAGAGCGAGGGAGAGGGGCCTTGCTTTGTGTGTTCTCAGAGCCTGCTCACGGTCCACAGTTTCTGTGCTGCAGCCAGGATGTGTGTTTTTTAAAGAAAGTAATACTTGACTACATAGTCCTCCTGACGTAAACCTATAATTTAAAAATTACATATATTTAGAGGACAAGTCAAAGCAGGAAGTGCGTTCCCAGAGTGGATAAAGATAGTCATGTGTTAAGATGCCCGCTTCTGCCCTAGTAGACCTGTCTCCCTGTGCTTAAATAGAAACCCTGAAGAGTGCAGGGCGACAGAGCAAGGGGCTGGCTGCATGCCTGCTCAGGGCACAGCTGGGCCCTCTCTCTGACTGGCCACATGCTCTCTTCGCCATCTTTGTGGGCGCTGTGATGCTCACGGCTACAAAGGGTAGGCTGTTGCAAGAGCAGAGTGTAGGGTCAGGCAGAGCACAACACAAAGGAGTGTATGCTTTCATAGAGAAAAAAGCAAGAGGCAATAAAAACTGACCTAAAATAAAAAAAGTACTGGGCATGATGGTGTGCACCTGCAATCCCAGTACTTAGGAGGTTGAGACAGGAGGTTCACAGGTTCAAGGTCAGACTCAGCAACTTAGCAAGACTCTCAGCAACTTTGTGAGACCTCGTTTCAAAATAAAATCGGGCTGAGAATGCCCTTGTTTTCAAATTAACAATAATAATAATAATAATAATAATAATAATAATAATAATAATACAGAGAAGGAGAAAGAAATTAAAAGTGGGGCAAATGAAAATAATGTTATACCCAAAGAGCCGTTCAACTAGCATCCTAAGCTGGAGCTTCCTAAATTGGTTCTGCATATAAATTAAGCCCTTCTGAAGGGGGCATCCAGGTATGAAATCATTTATTGTACATATTCTATGTCAATAAACTCAATTATGAGCAAAGAAGGGTAAGAAATTGCTTCTGCTCTTAGAGAATGCATCTAGCTGCGTAGGTCGGGACACATGGAAAAATCAGGTAAAAAGTCTAGATCTAAACAACAATAAGGGAATATATAAATCAATGACAGATTGTGCCAGGAGAGATCATTGTCTCCATTTTCCAGTCAGTGCCCAGGAACTACAGTTTACTGTAATTGCCTGGGAGAAGGAGAATCCATCAGAGAATTAGCACCGTGCATCAGGAAAGCATTGAGAACTCCACTGAATCGTCTCCCAAAGTAGCAGCAGCCATGCAGACCATCCCGTTGCCATTGCAGAGCCTTCCCTAAGGTTCTGACCAACGGGGAAGTAGCTGGCGCATGCAGGTCGGATATCATTGCATGGTGCGCTACGTTGCAATGAAGGAGATGACTTTGCTGCCAAAGGATGCTTCGTGCTGCAGGAATTGTCAACTCCTTTAACCCTGTCCTTTTCAAAGCACTCATTTCTCACAGTACCTTGACAATGGCAGGTACCCAGTAAATGTTTCAAAATGAGCAAGTGGAATTTTTACAGATATACTTTTTTTTTTTTTTTTTTTTTTTTTTTGCGGTACTGGGGATTGAACTCAGGGGTGTTCTATCTTCGAGCTATACCCCCAGCCCTATTTTTTATTCTTTATTTTGAAACAGGGTCTCACAAAGTTGCGGAGTGCCTCACTAGGTAGCTGAGGCTGGCCGCGAACCTGTATCCTCTGGTCTCAGCCTCCCAAATGATGGGATTACAAGCATGAGCCACCACGCCCGGCTCAGATATACTTTTAAGTTAACTAATTATGCTGTCTTGCAGAAGGGTAAGGGTAAACTCTTGGTCTTCTTCTGGTCTGGATGCATGATTCCTTGTGATTCATGGATGGTTGGCTAAGTCCATGGGAGGCAGCTTCTAAGATGGACCTGGACAATCCCCGTCTTCTGTAGCCACGCTCTTGTGTGGTTCCTGCTCTGGAATGTGGCTGCACCCAGAGATTTGCTTCTAAATGAACAGAATATGGCACAAGGGATGGGTTGCTACTTCTGAGATTAGGTTCTAAAGAGGTAGCTTCTGTCTGGCAAGCACTCTCTAGCTCCCTATGGCTCTTGGCTCCCTACGATAGAAGTCAGCTGCCAAGTCTGGAGCTGCCCGGTGGAGAGGCCCACACGGCATCACACAGAGGTGCCACTAGCCAACAACCAGCAGAGATCTGAGACCTTCCTGGGAGGAAGTGAGCTTAGACATAGATGCAAGCTCCAGTTGAGTCTGCATATGAAATGGCAGCCCCAGCCAAAACCTTTACTGCTGCCTGCTACAAGATTTTAAGAAAGTTAGCCAATAAGCCATATCTGCTTTCCCGACTCACAGGAACTCTCAGATAATAAATATTTTTGTTTGCTTATTTTAAGCCTCTAAGTTTGGAGGTAATTTGTTCTGCAGCAACAGATAACTACTACAAAGTCTACACATGAAAGTACAAGTTACTCAGTCATTTCATAGTTGTTGAAACCAAAGTATCAAAAGACTAGGTGTATTATCCATGTCCACCCATGGAATCAGTAGGAAAATAAGAAATGGAGATTAGTTACCAGCTGATTGCAGACTTGTTTTCTCTTAGACAAAAGAAAAGATAATATCTTGAGTAAAATAATGCTAGTAGAATTCATGAGATTGACAGGTATATGTTGCCTTTCTTTCTTTTTTTCTTTCTTTCTTTCTTCCTTTCTTTCTGTCTTTCTTCTTTCTTATCTCTTCATAGAGTAACCATTCAGAGCTGGGCCTTACTTCAGGAAATATTGTTCCCTTAACAAGGTAACTTTGTCTTTTCCAGAAGAAAGATTACAGACATCCAGTGTGCATTGGAACAAAATGAGATGTGGAAGTATGGAAGGAAAGTAGCTTTCAAATAAGCACCAAACAGTAAAGAAATCTTCTCTCTACCTGTCATGCTGAGAACTGTGTCATGTGTTTTTTATTCTTGAGAATCTCATTTCCAAATTGACAATGCTTCAAGAAGCATTTTGCTGATTACACGTTCCACTTGCTTAGTAAAGTGGAAAGAAAAAAAAAAAAACTACTATAAAAGCAAGAGAAGTATTTTACTTCTAGTAATGGACTTAGCCAGGACCCCCAGCATTCTTTCCATGGAAATGAATTATCACTTATGTGACTAAATACAGCACTGGGATATAAGAATGCTTCACATCAACCAGGCCAATAAAAATTTTATTGAAGAAATGTACCATACACTTAAAAAAAAAGAAGCATCTCACGTTGTAAAATACTAAACTTCCAGTCTGTATAGATTAAGTGTGCCTTTGTGAAAACTCCTTAAGTTATCATAAAAGAGGAGCATTAGACTCTCGGTGGGGCCTTTGTATTTGCTGACCATTGTTGGCAAGGTGACCTTGGACAGGCTGCAAGACAAAGTGACTCTGTAACAAAGACCATGATAGCAAAGCTTTCATGTACTGAGTGGCCAGCAAGTAAGGAACGAGCAAGTCTGGCACTGGAGGAAAGACACTGTCACTAATCTTGCTTAAGGCCAAGGTAGCTCCATATGTGAATTCCATGCTGCGGGCTGACACAATGACAATCACTATATCAACAAAAGCAGATACCCTGAATGAGGTGTTATGACAGATGCTAGCATTTACTCATCACGACAGTCTTGCATTGTGAATATTACCTTCCCTGTTATATGAGTGGAAACTGGAGATCAGAGAAACTAATCTAGTTAAAGCCATTTAGCTAGTGAAGGACAGAGGCAAGGTTCAAATGCAGATCATTTTGACTCAAGAGTCTGGATGCTCTTGACTATTTTATATGGATCTCAGAACTCCTGACTTCAAAAAAGGGTAGAATTTCAGACCTCTAGTTCCAGGACTTTGACCAGTCCTGACACAGTCTTTGACACAGCTGCCCTTCATAAAAGAGCATGTGCCCAACCACAAGGCCGTAGACTGGATGACTTCTAGGGGTCATGATTTCAAAGGCAAGATGGCAAGAGGAAGCCTCAAAACAATGGATCATGTGAGGAGGGTCAGAGAATTATTTGTGGGGATACATTCCTTGGAGTCTCTGTGAAAGAGACCCAGCCTACTCTTTAATCTTCCCAAAGAACTAACACGAATGTTTAGAATAACATATGATGTTTATGTTTCATTAAGAGGCCTTGGATACACCGGTGTTTATTCATTTTTGTTAAGAATGCTGAAAATTTTAGTATTTTCTAACCTAATTGGAGAATAATGTGGCTTCTCCCACCCCATTAAAAGCACTTACTGCAAAGTATTCTAAGTAGCAATCTGATATTTTATGTGTCATTTTCCCAGCAAATAAAATAGTCTGACTTGCTTCTCAAGAAATTATTGAGATATTATTTTTTAGGGAATATACTAATGCTCTCTTAACACTTGGAGTCAAAGAAGGTTAAAAAAAAGACAACGTGTGCTTGAACTAGTTTCAGTTTTCTGCAGGGAGTCTAGCTCCTCTTGACCATGCCCACAGAGTGTTTCATTATCATTAGATAGAAAGTCAGTCTCCGTGCAGGTATTTATTTGCTGTCTAGTAAAAATCACATTGTGCACATTTTACTGTCTGCCTGTCCTATTTATGGTGAGTGTCTCCTATTTCCTGTCATTTGTCTGGTGATTTTTTTCCTCCCCATAGCTTCTATTTTCCCTCATTAATCCTTCAAAACCCCTGGGAGGTAAGAGTGTGCATATAATTTCCTCCTTTTCTAAAATACTGTTTAGAGTTTTGCTTTGAAATTGCTTTTAGGGCTGAATGTTTGGCTCTCTTAAGTGAACCTGTAATAAACACTGTTGAATTCTCTCCAAATTACCTCGAAGAATTACCTGCTTATCTGGAAGAAACATCAGCGTAATTTTAAGGGATTTTGTTTTTGCTCAGCGGCTCTGTGTCTTTGAACTTCGCTGCCTTAATTTTTCAGTCTTTCCACAGGAAGGGCTCTACTGAGAACGGGCACTCTGCAGAACTTTTTCTCATAAATGTTGAAGAGAGTGTTTTTGTTTCTACTTTGGTACATGTGATTCTAGCTCCAAAGGAAGCAAGATTTCCAAGATTAGGACAGTTTAGTCTGGAAAGGAGACTAGTTAGAGGTGGTGTGATTAAAAGCTACTTAGGGCTTGAGAATGCTTGTGAAAACTAAATGATCCATTTTTGACCTTTCAAAATATTTAACAAGGAAATGCTCCTTGAACTAAGAGGAACCAGAGACTTCAATCCAATTATACATGTCTTTTATAGCTGCTGGAGATGGACACCATTATCTGCACTATTTCACAGAGAAGGAGACTTAGGTGCAGAGATACTCAGTAACCTGCCTGGGGTTACAGAGTTGTAAGCAGCGAGTAGGGATTAGATGCCCTTGGTTGGACTCCAGAGCCCAAGCTTCTAATCTCTGTCCTATCCCTATGATATAATCATTAGTCTTGAAGGTGAGTTAGTAGTTACAACAAGAATTTTGCAGTTGCCAATTGCAGGAGAAGAGCTTAGTGACTCCTCCTCTGAAGCACTAGCTCAAGAGATGAAGTAGAGTGTCGGTGTTATCCAGGATAGCACTTGGCACTGCCCTCGCTCAGTGAACTCATTTTTCTGAGGTGCCTAGTGCACCAGCACACTGGGTTTAAATCCTGCCTCTTCCAGCTGCCTGACTCTGGGGAGACTATCTGACCTCAGCTTCTTTACGTGTTAGATAAAGATATTAATGGTCATTAGCAGCCGGACGAGGACGAGGTGATGCATGCCTGCAATCTCAGTACTTGGGAGGTTGAGACAGGAAGATTGCAGAGTTAAGGCCAGCCTCAGCAACTTAGCCAGACCCTGTTTCCAAATAAAAAACGGCAAGGGTGTAACTTGGAGGTAGAATGCTTCTGGGTTCAATCCTCAGTACCAAAATAAATAAATAGGCATTATCTCAGAGGATTCAGGGAAAGATGATCATCATGTTCCCTAAATATTACCACTATAATTACTTTCCCAGAGTGGCTTAGAGGCGGTAAGAAACCATGGCACGCTAGCAACAGGCACACGGTGGCGTGGAGCTGGGGCCGCGCATTTACTCCTGTCCACGTGGAGTTGGCAAGGAGAGACAGTGACTTTTGCTGGTTTCCCTTCTTGAGGATTTGCGAACAATAGTGAGAGCAATCCGCATGCCAGCTTAGGAATTCCTTTCTGCACATTGCTGACCAATGACTTAGAATGAGATGCTGACTCATCAAGTGAAAGGATGAATCTAAAGTGGAAGTCGGGCGGGCCAGACCCGAGCCACCAGTACAGGGTTCAGGTTCATGTAGAAGCAGATGTAGCAGAGGGAATGCAAGATCCAAAACACGGAATGGAATTATGTCTCACCAAACAGCACGCAGGAAAAGCTCCTTTAGGCTTCCTGTGTGTGGCGTAGAGGTATCGCAGTGGGGAGTACTCACGGTTCCCACGCACAGTCGGGAGCTCTGGGCTTTCCTGGGCCACTGTTCCTACGCCTGTATGATGAGGATCTGGTGGTGTTGACCGCAGAAGGTCAGTGAATGCCAGGCACGATATCTTGCTCACAGAAGAGACTCAGAGGATCGGGAAGATGACCCCGAGTACTGGGATCACAGGCATGCGCCCCACGCCCGGCTGCATGATTACTCTTTCCAGAAAAACCTGGTGAAAATGACCATCAAAGATGATCCTGGCATGTGGGGAGGTATCACTAAAGGGACTTGTGACACCATGGAGGGTGCCCGGGGAAGAGGAAGTAGGCCAAGCTCGCCAGCCACGTGCTTCCAGATACTTCCCCCAAACTCGGTTTTGCGTGCTGCTTGTGAACATTGAGATGTGGCCCTTTCCAGAACACCAGGGTTTCTTCTCTCCACTTGGCGGCCTCTTGGAAGCTCTGAAATCCTAGCTCCAGGAGCCACAAAGTGACCAGTAAAGTCAGGAGCGGTGGCTGCCTGCCCTTTCTGCTCCTCTCCAGAGACCACCTTTTAGAATTTGTTTGCTGGTGTGCAGAGCACAGAACTCTGAACACAATGTCACGTTCAGCACCAAACCTCTCTAGATTGACCTCGGAAAATGGGTTTACTAATGTAGAGTGTTAGCAAAACCACTGTGAGTCATTACAAAGATGTATATATTTTCCAGTAAAAGTAAGCTTTCCCATGAGAAGTTTCTTTGGAAATTGTTTTCAGCTGTCTTTTAAAATCAGGTGAGAGTTAGTACAAGTTCTCTTTTCCATATTTCTTATGTTTTGGGAAATAAATCAAGGGATTTTTTGGGGGGGGGGTACTGGGATTGAACCCAAGGACATTCTGCCTCTGAGCTACACCCCAGCCCTATTTATTTTATTTTTTATTTTGAAACAGGGTCTTGCTAAGTTGCTGAGGATCTCACTAAATTGATAAGGCTGGCCTCAAACTTAGGATCTTCCTGTCTTCCAAGTACAGGTGTGCACCACGGCACCTGGCAAATCAAGAGATTTTTAAAACTAAACTTTATTTCAAGATAATTGTAGATTCATGTGAAGTTGTAAGAAGTAACAGAAAGGGATCTAAAGCAACTTTCCCCAAGTTTCCTACAATAATAACACCTTGCAAAGCTATAGTGCAATATCATAAGCAGGGCACTGAGGCTAACCATAGTCAAGATACAGAACTCTTCCATCTTCAAGCCGGTCCCACGAATGGCACTGTTACAGCCAAACCCCTTGCCCCTCTGCCACTGCCCCTCCCAAGCCCCCGCCAGCCACCAAGGGGTCTTCATTTCCATAACGTTGTCATTTTAAGAATGTCGCATTGATGGAACCATGCTAAACCTGCTCTTTTAGGGCTTTCCATTTTTTCACTCATATCACTCTCTAGGGATTAGCCAGGCTGTTGTCTGTGTCAATAGTTCATTCCTTTTTATAAGTGAATTTGTAATCAAATAGGTTACTAGTTATGCCACAGTTTCTTTAACTATTCACCCAGGGAAAGACATCTGGATTGTTTCCAGTTTAGGCCCATTAGAAAGAAAGCTGCCATATACATTCATACAGATTCCTGTGTGCACATAAGTTTTCATTCCTCTGGACTGCTAAATGAGTGAAAAAATGAACTTCTCTTAGCTATTGCATATTTGGGACTACATGTCTGTATCCTGCAACTACATAGCCTAAGTAAAACATACCTCACATACCTTTTCTTTTCTTTGTTTCTTTTTTGTAATACTAGTACTAGTACTGGAGATTGAACCCAGGAACATTCTACCTCCAAGCTATAACCCCAGTCCTTTTGAAATGGTCTTGCTATCTTGCTAAGACTGCCCTCTAACCTGTGATTCTCCTGTCTCAGCTTCCCAAGCACTGGGATTAGAGGCGTGTGTACCACGCCTGGCTAACACATACCTTTTCGATGGTGTACACTGCAAAAGCAATAATGATGTCTACAAATTCTTGGGAGCTCTTTAGATGCAGCTATTATATGTAATAAGTACACCGGGCTAGCAAATAGTGGCGTGCTAACTGTATGCCAAATGCTACTTTACATGCTGGATGTACTAATTCATATAATTCCTAAAATCACCCTGTGCAGCAGGTACTGTCTCCTCCATCATTTTGCAGATGAGAACACTGAGTACAGAGATAACTTGACTAAGGATGGACGCAGCTGGAAAGAACTGAAATTTAGATTAAAACTGAGATATCAGAACCCACGATTTTGAGCCTGTGTGGGATTGCCTTCTAGTTTGTGAAATCTTTACAAAAGCCCTATAAAAATTGCTTTTGGCATTTGAACAAAAGAAAACTCATATATACTAGAGAGACACTTGTTCCCAAAAGGAAGGAAACTAAGCTAGATATACCCAGGCATTTTCCCCAAATCTGTCATATTTGAAAAGATGAGATTCCATCTTTCCAAAAAGTAAAAAACCAGGGATACTTGGAGTACCCCAATCAAATTGTCTTTCAGAGTTCCTTTTCCTAATAAGAATGGGAACTAATGATATTAGAATACATTCTAATATCTATAATTAGGATGATAGCCAACCCAATATTAGTAATATTAAGTTACAGTGCTACCATTTATAGGAATTTATATGAGCAGAAGTTAGAAAACTAAACAAAAGCTAGAAGGAAGAAAACCAAGGATTAAAGAAATTTAAGTGTTTGTTCAAGATCCTAAAATGAGCTTCCATTAGAATTAGGATTTAATTTCATGATGCACTTCATTCCTCTTAATTCTTACTACTGACAGTCTTCTCTCAACAGGAGTCCTGTTGCCCTTAGAAAACTCCCCTGAGAAAATCAATATAAGAAGAGGAGTTACTCCACTTGAACACATTGTCTGTTATTACAGCCACACACAGTGAACAAATCTCAGAAAAGCTTATAAAACCAAAGCAGACCTACAATGAGATAAAAGAGTCTCCATTTTACTGATTGAATTAAACCAGAATTGAAACGGGCAAAAATATATCTAGAAGATACTCCAAAACATCTACTCTATAACACTAAAATGGAGATAGAGATGACTGCTCTGTAATCACCTAGTTGTTTTTTTGTTTTGTTTTGTTTTTTACAAAAGTTAATGTGTGCATACATGTTCACATGGTAGGAAGCATAAAGGACATGTGCCTTAGTCACATCTATTCTTCTAAGAAGACGGTTAGCTATAGCAAGTCTGTCAGCTGGCTCTATTCTCCTAAGTGGGACACCAAATGTCACCTACTGGAATAGGAACCATCCCTCCTTGAAAGGAAATATCCACCTTTTGAATTGATGTCACACATCAGAATGAATGCAGAGAAAATGTGACCTGAAAAAAATGTCTGCAGGAAATGCCACAGTGGAAAGATGAGTGTTGAAATGATTCCTTCAATAAGACATGGAGAGAGTAGACAATACAGCGCTAGGGCCAGGAGACGAGGAGACCAGAGAGCCTCCACGAACCTCAAACTCATCTCTATCCACTAGTTTTGCTGGGATAACTGTCCTTTCATTTTGACATAATTACTACTTGAACATGTATAAGGGAAATTTTCAGGAGAAAAGGGAAGAAGTTTTCACAATGTCAAAAAAGGCCAAAGTTTCATTTATGCTATTCTTAACTGTGTTATCCTTTAGAGTTTGATTATATCTTAATCACATGTATCATACAAAGCCAACTGCTTAAAATTATGGAGAAGCATGGTAGCCAGTTGAAACTTGTTCTTTTCTAACGCAGACAAAAGTCCAAGAGGAAATTCAATGCGGGGCCATGCTTTTGATAAGGGATATTTAGGAAAAGAAGGAGGTTGTAATGGAGGAATGAAAGAAGGAAAGTGTTTTAGTCTGCTTTTCCATGAACAGCACACAGGAGGAAAGGTTCCTTTGGGCTCATGGTTTCAAGGTTCAGTCCATAGCTGACTGACTACAAGGCAGACACCACGGCAGTACAATGTGTGGCAGAGGACGGAAAGCAGAGCGCAAGGCAGGAAGTGACCCGGCACAGACTTGTCTCCTAAGGCCACACCCTCAGCGACCTGTCTCCTCCAGCCTTGTCTCACCCGCCTAAGTTGCTGCCCAGTGGATCCACTCAAAGTATTAACCCTTCAGTGGGCTCATGTACTGATGGGATTCGAGCTCAATTCAATTATTTCACCTCTGAATATTGTTGCACGGGGACATGCTTTCAACACATGAGCCTTTTGGGGGGATGTTGCAAACCCAAACTCTAATAGAAGGCAAAAAAGGAAAAAGAAAAAGGAGAGGGAGGGATAAGGGGAGGAAAGACAGAAGGAGGAAATAAAGAACGCCATTTTAATTTGATTACTGATACAGTTAGATCTAAACCTACCATTTTGGTATTTGTTTTCTATTTATCTTGTGTGGGTTTTTTATTCCTGTGATCATACTTTCCTGTTTTTCTTGGATGAGTTGAATGTTTTTAGTATTCTGTTGTGGATCCTCTGTTGACTTTTTTACTTTATGTCTTTGTGGTTTCTTTAGAAATTGTGATATGCATATTTAAGTTCACTGCCTTTACACAATATTTTAGTAGTGCTTGAACGATGTAAGAACCTTACAAAACTATAACTTCAGTTTAATTTCTTCATGCTCTATGGTCTTATATTTTACTTTCACATGTACTATAAATATAAAATTGATTATGTATATATGTAGTCTTTGATATTTACCCATGTGTTTATCCTTTCTGTTGGTCTCAATTCTTTCTGGGAGATCCAGAGTTCACTTGGTATCATGTCCCTCAGCCTGAAAAACTTCTTTAACATTTGCTGTGGTGTAGGTCTGTTAAATATGAATTGTGCCCACTGTTTTGGTGTGAAATTATCTTTATTTGACCTTCCTTACTCTGAATGAAAAATAATTTCTCTATATAGGAGTTTTAGGTCAGTCATTTTATTTTTTCCTCCTGACACTTTAAATATTTAATTCCATTTTCTTTTTGTTTCCATTGTTTGGATTATTGTTTCACATTATGCAATACATATTTTTCTCTTAATAGTTTTTTGTGTGTTTTCTTTTGTTAGGAGTTTTTTTTTTTTTTTGGTACAATTTAATTATACATCATAATGAGATTTGAAGTGATACATTCATATTTGCCCATGACATCTCTTAGTGGGTTCTTTCCACATTCCACCCCATTCTGTCTCTCCTCCCTCCCCATGCATGTTTCTTTGACTGCTTTTAAGATTTTTTCTTTAGCTTCGACCTTTGGGAGTTTGACTGCTACATACCTATGTGTTTACTTCTTTGTACTTATCCTGTACTGGCCTCGCTGACCTTAAATAGGTGGCATACATCTTTCATTAATTTTTCAAATGTTTCTGTTGTAGCTCTGCAAATATTTCTTCTGCCCCTGCCCCATTCTCTCTTTTTTATCATGGATTCCAGCTACATGTATATAAAGAAGTTTGATACTGTCTCACAGATCTCCGAAGCACTTTTTTTTTTTTTTTCTGTTTCCCTTTTCCTCTTTCTCCTTCTCTCTATCCTAGGGAAAAAATCATTCAGTCTCTCACCATTAAATATAATATTAGCTGGATACTGTTTGTCTTTCATCAGTTTGAAGAAATTAATTTCTACTCCTACCTGGCTGAGCATTTTTATTAGTAATGGATGTTAGATTTTGTAAATTTAAAAATTCTGTATTTAAAGAGATGATCCTATAGATTTTCTTTTGTAGTGTGTTAATATGGTGAATCACATTGGCTGATGAATGTTGAACCAGTCTTGAATTCTGGGAATAAACAAACACTGTTCGGTCACTGTGACAGACAGATGTTGGGGTGACCTTCAGGAGGCCTGCCTCTTGGAATTCACTAGTGTATTGCCTGCCCTCCTTGATTACAGGCATGAACTGTGACTTGCTTCTAATTAAAAGTATACAGCAAAGGTGACGGGCTATATATGATATGTGTACATGATTATGTGACTATATGACATACAAGTGTCCCACTGGTCTTTCTAGGATCTCTTACTTCCCTTTTGCTTTTCAGGAATCAAAGGACCATTCTGCTTTCCCGTGTGGCAAGGAACTCCAGAAGCCTAATAAAGGTGACCTAATAGCCATTAAGAAACAGAATTCCTAGTCTAATAACCACAAAGAACTGAATTCTACAAATAAGTTTATAGGTTTGAAGGTATATCCTTCTCCAGATGAGAGTCTAACCATGACTGACTCTTTAATTGTAGAGAGTCTACTTAAGGTTTTACTTTATTTTTTTTTTTAATTTTGAAATAGAGTCTTGCTAAGCTGCTGAGGCTGGCCTTTTCGAAACACTCACAGTGGGCCTCCAGAGCTTCTCCCTCATGGGGCCTCTAGGGAAATCCAGTGCATGTTCCTCTGCTCCTCTCTCAGCAGAAACTCAAAGCAGAGCAGGACTTCTTTACACAAATTCTGTAGATAAAAAATTTCCAATAAAGTGAACCCTAGAGAAGACCCACAAAATTCTTAAGAAAATTCTGTCAGAAGAATTTTCTGTCATAAGTACTACCAGCTTGGACTCAAAGGACAGAGAAAGGACAGATGAGAAGAGAGTATTGTAACCCCAACTCTACCAGTAGGAAGCAGGTTGATAACACTGCTCACCTCTGAACGTGCACTTTCATGTTGAAAAGGAAGAACAACCCAGATAACAGAATGAGGACTTTAGAAGGCACATCCTAGAGCCATAGAAAATTATTTCCAAAGTTTGAAATCAAATCAAGCAACTCCCAATGTTTTCTCAGATAAATTTCATAATTATTGTGGACCAATGACCCCTTTTTACCTTCCATTTCCCCCTTTTTTGAACAAGAATGTCTGTAGCTGCTTCCCAATGCCTCTTCTATGATTACTTGTTGGGGAAAGATAACTTATGTGTTTAGTTTCACAGATTAACCAAGTAAGAGGAACTAATGTGCAAAGAAGTCCTTTTTTGTCCATAAAATACAGATGTTGCTTCACTTTCACCTCACTCTGCATTGTTTCTGACAAGAAGTCTGCTGTCATCCTTGTCATTGTGCTATTGTGCTATATGTAATTGGGGGGGGGGCTGCTTTTCAAAATTCCTCTTCCTCATTGTTTTTATACAACTTGATTAGGATATATCTTATAATTTTCTTTAAGTGATTTTGGGATTGGAGCTTATTGAGCTTCTTGGATCTATGAATTTATAGTTTTTCACCCAAGTTAGGAATCATTTTGCTACCACATTTTCAAATATACTTTCTATCCCTTATTCTCTTTTCCACCTCTTGGACTACAATTACAATTATTTAATATTAGCTTACTTTCAATTTTCTTAGCAGGCACTGATGTACTGTTCACATTTTGATTATTTTATCTTATAATTTCATTTGGGATGATTTCAATTTGCATGTTCTCAGGTGTGCTAATCTTTTCTTCTGACATGTCTAATCTGTTGTTGATATCATATCATACCATCTATTTTCATCTTAAACATGTAGTTTTTATCTCTAACAGTTCAATTCTGGTTATCTATGTATCTACCATACCTCTATATTATTTTTCAAATTGTAGAATACTTTTAATGTCCTTGTAAGCTACTTATATGTATCTATTCTGAGTCACTACTTATTTATTTATTTATTTATTTATTTATTTATTTATTTATTTATTTAGTGGTACCAGAGATTGAACCCAGGAGCATTCTACCTCAGAGCCACACTCCCAGCCCTACTTTTTATTCTTTATTTTGAAACAGGGTCTCACTAAGTTGCAGAGAGCCTCACTAAGTAGCTGAGGCTGGCTATGAACCTTTGATCCTCCTGTCTTAGCCTCTCAAGTACTGGGATTACAAGTGTATGCCACTATGGTTGGCTAAATACATTTATTAATTTCTTTACTGTTTCACATTTTCCTGCTTTTGTTCATATCTAGTAACCTTTTATTGCATGAATTATAAATTTTACCTTGTTTGGGTTCTAAGAATTTTTGCATTCCTTTAATATTCCTGATTTTAATTCTGGGCTACAATTATGTTGCTTTCCAGTCTTCTAAAATTTGTTACTCCTGACCAGACATATTAACTTGTATGTCCCTCAGATTCATATGTTGAAGCTCCAGACCCCCTCTTCCTATGTGGCTGTATTGTACATAAGATATTTAGGGAAGTAATTGAGGGCCAATACTAGAACAAGTGTCCTTATCAAAGAAAAAGAGACCAGAAATTGGTCTCTCTGCCATGTGAGGACACATTGAGAAGGCAGCTATCGGCAAGCCAGGAAGAGCCCTCCCCAGAGACCAAGCTCTGCTGGCATCTTGATCTTGGACTTTTCAGCTCCTAGAACTGTGGGAAAATACATTCCTGTTGTTTAAACCATCCAATATGTGGCATTTTGTTGTGGGAGCCCAAGTTCACTGGGATGTGGTGTGATTTATAAGGTTCTCATCTCTGGATAGTGAGGAAAGTATTATTTTTATGCTGTGTTGGCCACAAATACTGTTTCCTCTAATCTTTTGAGGTGACTCTTTCTCCAAGCCTCGGAGGAGCACAGACACACAGCAATCATCACTCTGCTCAATACTCAACAGGGAAGCCTTGAAAACTAGTTTTTGATATTGTATAACTGGATGACATTGTTGTTGTTTTACCAAAAAGGGTAAATCCAGTATCGTTATGCTATCTTGGTTTGAAGCAAAATCTCATTAGTATTTTCTATGGTTTGAATATAGAATGTCCTCTGAAAGAGTTTATGCATTGATGTTCAGAGTAAGTAGAATTAAATCCCGAGGCTTCTGATTTCTTCAGTGGAGGAATCCATTGTAATGGGTTTACTGGGTGGTCACTTAGATGGGTGTGTCTCGAGGAACTGGGTCACTGGGGGTGTGGCCTTGGGGTTGCACCTATGTCCATGAACCCCCGTCAAGTGCTCTCTCTATTGCCTGCAGCCTCCTTGATGTGAGAGCTGAGCCTGTGCATTCTTCTCTCTGCTTCCCATCACCATCCCCGGACCTCCGCAGACTTCACCTGACCTGGAATCTCCAGAGCTGTCTGCAATTACATGGCCTCCTCTAAGTTGTTGTTATCAGGTTTTTGGGTCACAGAAATGATAGTGCTGACTGGAACAGTATTTATTTCCTTTTTGGAATTTCTATCCCTCTATTGAAAATGTTATAGATTTCCCTCCATTGTTTACCTTTTCTACTACACCCATCAGCATACTTACCATTATTATTATTTTTATTCTTGTTTTGGGCACTGAGGATTGAACCCAGGGTCATTAGACCTCTGAGCTATATCCCCAGCCCTATTTTATTTTATTTTGAAACAGGGGCTTGCTAAGATGCTAAGGATCTCACTAAGTTGCTGAGACTTGCTTTAAATCTGCAATACTCCTGTTTCAGCCTCCCAACTACTGAGCTTGCAGGTGTGCACCATCCTGCCAGGCTCTTACCACCAGTATTTTAAGTTTCCTGTATATTTTATCTTTAGGTGTCTTTCCATTAACTCTCTTCTCTCTTTACTCTGGGTAGCTGCTATAATTTGGATCTGAAATGTCCCCAAAGGCCCATGTGTTAAAGGACTGGTCCCCAGCTTGGTGCTATTGGGAGGTGAGGGAATCGTTAAGAGGTGGGACTGTCATTCAGGGATGTTCACTAAGCAAGTAGTGGGACCTCACTTCTTCCTCTTGCTTCAAGCTGCCCCACAATGAGGTGAACAGGCTTCCTCTGTAACTTGCTTCCACCAGGACATACTGCCTTGCTCCAGGCCCAAAGCAACAAGGCCAGCTGGTAATGGACTAAAAAATCCAAATATATGAGTCAAAATAAACTTTTCTCTCTTTAAGGTTATTATCTCAGCTCTGTTTTTATAGTT
>PVLC010019279.1:0-30887 GCA_004027655.1 Graphiurus murinus | reverse complement strand
GGCACACGCTTGTAATCCCAGCATTCGGGAGGCTGAGACCGGAGGATCCGGGTTCGAGGCCAGCCTCAGCTACCTAGTGAGGCACTCTGCAACTTAGTGAGACTCGGTTTCAAAATAAAGAATAAAAAATAGGGCTGGGGGTATAGCTCGGAGGTAGAATGCCCCTGAGTTCAATCCCCAGTACCGCAAAAAAAAAAAAAGAATGTGAGACGAACTTGGGCCGCAATTCTGGAGCCTGGCCACCCCGGCTGGAAGCCAGCTCTGTTCCTCCGTAGCTTTATGACTTGGCTTGTTATCTAACCTCCCCGTGCCTCAGTTTCCCCAACTGTAAAGCAGGCACAGTGTTAGCCCTTGGCAGATTCTAAAACAAATACACAGGCTGTGAAACCTGGGGAAGAACGCACAGACACAACTGAGTTACTTTAGTAACCCGCGGCGTCGGGATAAAGCATCATTTCGTGGGCACGAACAGGAAGCAGTTCATGGTTTCATGGGTTCAAAGCTGAGCAGCTAAACGAAGCTCTGTCCTTTGTCCCTAACGGTCCCCAGTGGGTGACAGCACCAAGCCACCAGGTGGGTTAATGTAGAGTGACCTCGATCTCCTGCCTGGTCAAATCCACCGGGTCACAGGATAATTTGGGGGACGTAGTTATAGCCAACAAACCAGATCTAGATAGCGGTGCATCCCGGAAGGTGCGGGGTACCAACGGTTGCTCTGGGCATTTCTCTGCCCTGCCAGGCACAGGGTGCTCACCAGCGACCCCTGTATTGTCATCTCCAGCGAGTGTGTCCCCGACGGGATTCCCAGACCCACACCAAGTCTAGGGGTAACACACCAACTGCCCAGGCTTCCACGCCGGGACTGAGCAGAAGGTGTAAGAGGAGGTGTTACGTTGGCTCCAGTAATTAATCCTTATTAAAAATTGCTGTGATTAGCAGTGTTCCTACCTTCGAGCAAAAGAGAGAATGATTATTAAGAAGAACGGAGCTTCTGGAGGAACCTCGATACAGACCCGAGAGTTCCCTGGCTCCTCGGTGGTGACGCCCTGGGGAACGCCCTGTTATCAACCACTCCAAGCAGCAGTGCGCCTGGGCCTGGGGAGCCACATCCTCCACGAAGCTTTCCCCACGGTGCTGGGGACTAGCTGGGGTTTCACCTTAAGTACACAGAGGCAACAATATTGGTAGACTTGACACCAGGTCCCTGGGGAAGGCCCGGGTCCTCCAGCTTTGGGGACCCGGTGTCTGTCCCACCAGCCCACACACCGCCAGCCTTCCTCTTGCTGCCGAACACTCCTTTCCGCCATACGTCCTGCCCTTCTGCCTCTCTCCCCCCAGAGCGATTCACCAGCTTTGCGATCGGATGGAGTGATAAGAGTCTCTTTTATAGGGTACTGCAGTTTCATAATAGAGTGATCACTGTGACACAAGCCCATTTTGTCAGCCGGGGTTTTCCCCTGCCGTTCTCTGAGACTTGCCTTCTTCAGAGTGCAGACGGGGCCTCCCCGAGGCCTCTGACGAGGTCCTCCCCGCCCTGAAAGGTGACTGGTGTCAGCCCCCATCTTCTCTGGCTGCAATGCACCAGACACAACAGCCTCCGGGTCCCTGGGGACCTGGGCCTGGGGTGGCCCTGCAGGGAGCTGAGCTGCTTCCAGGGGAAAGGCGTCCTGTGATGGTCCCCAAGGAAGTGGGGTCCCTGGTGGGGTGGACTGGGCAGGTGGCACAATCAGGGAGGCCCAGGACCACCTCCCACGGGTTCCCCTCAAACGCCGGAGCCCAACCAAGCTGGGTTTACCCTGGAGCTGGGTGACCCACGGTCGCCCTGTGGATGGTCAGAACTGGAAACTATCAGCACCGCTGCCCAGAGAGGGGCTGGCAGAGAGGAGAGACGGATGCCCAATGACGACGGGCACTCCTAATTAACTAGAGAGCCAGCATCTCAGAGGGGACCCGGTCCACCTGGGGTCCAGGCCGCCATAGCAGGAGAGGTTAATAATGCTGTGACAGAGAGGATGGAATGCCACCCTTAAGGTTCCACTTTTTAATTTGCAGTTCGAAAAGACTACAGGTTTAGAAAGCTTGCCTGTTAAATGCTGCATCTTAATGCACCTCAAACGGCTCTTGTCTTGCTTGATTTCACGTCGTCTTCTCCTGATAGCACATGTGCTGTTTAGACCTAATACACACCCCACGTGTGGCACGGGCGCTCGGCAGAGGACCCGCAGCCCCCACCAGGGGACCAGAGGAGGGGCTGGCTTTCATTTCGATGGACCTGGCCAGGGGCAGCCCCAGGTCCCTCCTCACATGACTTCCCCTTTTGGGTAGATGAGCAGGGTCCTAAACTAAATGTTATTTGTTTTGTGATGGCTCTAAACTCACCAGAGCTGTAGGGGCTCCCATAAAAATGTGCACCCACAAATAGCCAGGAAATGGCTGCACACTAGACCCGTGCTGAGACGCACGGCCGGCCACCCCTGCAGAAAAGCTGCATCCGAGTGGAGGAAGGCCGGCATTTCAGAGCCCGGTGCGGCGCGGGTGTGCCCTGGCTACCCCAGAGGTATTCGCTCAGGGCGGACACCCATGTGAGACGGGTCCTGCTCATGGGAAGTCCTTTTGCCTTCCCGTTGGCCCTATAGCAAGTTCCAAACGCCACCATTCAGGAACGCATACACCCAGCCCTGGAGCAATCGGGGTGTCTGGTCTCTGGGTCTTGCTCGTAGAGTCACCCCAATTATGAGCACGGGTCTGACTCCTCCAACACCCCACCAGTGTTTGCCTGCCCTGTTTCATCTGAATTGAGCTCTGTGTTCAGCCCGGGATGACTATGTATCCGACGAAGATACTGAGGTTCAGAGTAGGAAAGTGACTTGCCTAAGACGGCATAACCTATATATAATAAACTGTAGATTAGCCTTCCACCAGAATCTTGGTCCAGGCTCTAAGCTCTGCTTACCCATGCTAGAACCCTGCTCCCCAGCTGACCAGGACGTTCCTGCCTGTATCGCTGGGCGTAGGGCAGGTCCCTGTCCCTCTAAGTGGTCTTGCCTGGGTGGACACTTGGGCCCCCATCTCAGACAGCCTGGGTGATTCCTGCACTCACAGAAATTCCAGAGGGGCTGGAGAGCTGACCTCTGATGCCCACCCACCAGTGACTCAATGACACTGGGAATTCTGGGAGCCGGCCATATCCTGCCTGGAGGTCTGGGGGCCTCTCATGGCTCCTGAGTTGAAACCCCAAATGCTGCAAGCCACTTCTAGCCACCTTCTGCTCCTGGTCACCTTGAAGTCCCCAGTCCCTTCCTCTGCATGGACAGTATGTATAGCAAAGCCCACCTCGGGGGGGGACCCTGGTAAAGGGCGGACGTAAGCTACCAGCGGACCAGGGTCAGGCCACCCCGCTCCAGTTCTGGGAGCCCATCTTTAACCATGGCTCCCTGGAGACCCCGAGGGACACAGACAAGCACCCACCACCCAAAGACTAGCCTTCCCCTTAGAGCTTCTCATTGCAGCCCCCTTCTGCCTTCAGGTGTGTGTGTGTGTGTGTGTGTGTGTGTGTGTGTGAGAGAGAGAGAGAGAGTGAGAGAGTGAGAGAGTGAGAGAGTGAGAGAGAGAGAGAGAGAGAGAGAGAGAGAGAGAGCATCTTCACCTATTGCCTCCTGCCCGGCTGCATCCTGACCTGCTGCCTTGGGGCGGGCACCCCTATACTCTGTCCACCAGCCTGCCCACCCAAGGGCACGGAGGGGTCCTACAGGAACCTGGTCCCTGGTCTGAGCAGGCCCCAGGAAGAAGCCCCACAAGTCCCCACCAGGCCTCCCTCAACGGCTGCCTCCACCCCTGCAGGCCCAAGCAGAAGGCCGGGGCATGAATGGGGAAGAAGGCAGTCATGGGAGTACTGGAGGGAGGGCAGGCCGGGAGGTGTGGGCGGCCAGGGTGGGCGAGGCCAGGCTACTGCAGCCCCGGGCAGCCTCTAGCCAAGCTGGCACTGGCTACTGCAGCCCAGACGACCTAGGAGAGGCCAAGAAGTCCCCCCTCCCTCCGTTGCCAATGCAGGCCTGAGAGCACACTGAATCCGCATTGGGTGGGATCGCAAGACCCCCACCCCTCCTGACCCAAGGGGCCCAGCAGGCGGATACTGACGCCTAGCACCGGGCCTCCCCACGGGGCATCCTGGGGACCTGGGGGCTCAGAGTCGCTCGGTTTCCTGTCCCCCTCGCCGGCCCAAGCTTCCTGCGCAGCCCCGCAGATTGAAAAAGTCTGGCCCCAGCTCTCTCCCAAGCCGGAGCCTCCTCACTGTCAGTCCCCCCAGGCGGGTGGCCGGCCTCCCCCAGAGGCCCGGCGCGCGGTCCCTGCTGCAGCAGATCCCGGCGCCCCCGCGCGGCCCCCCGGCTTTCTAGACGCGGCCTAGGAGGTGGTCTGACTCCAGGCTCCCGTCCCCGAGTCCCCCGCGGCCCGGCGCGAAGTTCCCCAAAGTGACCGGGGGGCGCCGGAGAACCCAGGCCCCCTCCCCTCGGGCTTCCCCCGAGAGACTCCGCCCGCCGCCCCCTCTCGCGCCTTCGGAAAAGTTGCAAGCGACGCCCCAAAGTCCGGCCCCCCGCCCCGCGCCGTGGGCGCCCCCGCGCTCCGCCGCCGCGCCGGGGCGCAGTTCCCCCAGCCCGGCCCGGCGCCATGACGCGGGGAGCGCAGCCCGGCCACCCGCGGCGGCGGCGGGGAGGCGGCCGAGCGCGGGGCGTGGGCGGCGGCGCGGGGCGCACGTGCGCGGGGCCGGGGGGCCGCAGCCGGGCCGGGGGCCGCTTACCTGTTGGAGGTAGAGGAAGGCGGGCGGGCAGGGCACGGAGTGCGGGAGCATGCTGCCGGAGTTGGACAGCAGGAGGCAGCCCGAGTTCGCCATGGAGCACAGCATGGGGCGGCGGGGGGGCGCCCGGCGGCCGGAGCAGCTCTGCGCTCGCTGCGTCCCTCGGTGTGTGCGCGCGCCCTGCCTCTCGGCGCCCTCCCGGTCTCTCCTCCTCCTCCTCCTCCTCTTCCTCCTCCTCCTCTTCCTCCTCCGGGCCTCCCCTCCCCCTCGTGGCGCTCTTTAGGAGGGCGGCATGGAAAGGCGGGCGAGCGGCGCGCCTCTGCCCGGCGGTGCTCCCCGTGCCCGGGCGGGGAGGCTGGAGAGAGAGCGCGCGCGAGAATATGGCAAGAGGCTCCGTGCGCGAGGATGGATGCGAGAGAGCGAGGTGGTGGCGGTGGAGGGGGGGGGGGGAATCCGTCACTTTGGAACCACCGGAGCCGCGTCTGCAAAGAGTGGTGCGTGTGCGTGTGTGAGTGCGCGCGTGTGCGCGCGTGTGTAGCGGTGGGAGGGGGAGTCCCTGGCGTACTCCAACATCAAACAGCCCCGCGCGCCGAGCGAGCGGAGGGGAGAGAACCGGACGGCGGCAGCACAGCTGATCCCACACTTAACCCCTCGCCCGCCGGCCTGCGTGGGGCCGCCAGCCCCCGGCACTCTCCCGCGGGCCCTGCGCTCCCTTCCTCCGCCGCGGCTCCCTTGGGCGACAGAGTCCGGGACCTCCCTGGGCCCGCGCTCCCTCCGCCGCTACCGCCGACACCGCTGCGGAGAGGAGGCGCGGCTCTGCGGCCCGGCAGACCGGAAGGCGCTTGGTCCTGCCCGCGCTGCGTTCAGAGAAGCGCTTCTCCTAAGGGAGGCCGGCTGGGTGGCGGGGATGTCGGTGATGTAATGGGGACACCTACGCAGAGGCTTCCGCCCTGGGAAGGCTTGGACACCAGCCAGAGCCCCCCAGGACTCTCTCCTGCCCTCCCGCTGGCCCCCAGGCCCCAGCAGACACCCCAGCAGCCTGCCGCAGGCACGTGGTCCTGTGGATACTGATAGGGGGTGGGCGACAAGGCGCGCAGGCCTCCACGCCGTCTATCCTCCGCACACCCAGATGTGCCCGGGCAACTGGCTGGAGCGCACAGGTACCTGCCTGACCCAGTCGGCGCTTGTAAGACACCCGCAGCTCCCCCGCCCCCAAACACACACACCAGGTCACATTTGCCCTACCCCACCCCCCGGGTCAGGCTTGGTGTGCCGGCCCAAGCCGCAGGTGAGCTCTGATTGAGAGGTAGAGCCGGCTGGGGCACGTGCCCAGCCTCCTGCCACTGACACACCTTGCCTCCAGATGGGGCAGGTCCCAGTTACGCAGTGCCAATTCTGAACCCAGAGATCTTCCCTAAAGGCACCTGGGGTCCTCCTCCTGGGGTGCAGAGTCAGCCCCAACTCTGGAAGGAGGCAGGGCTGGGACCACCAGGGAGAGGGACAGGTACTGACCACCATTGGAAGGAGGGAGATGGACATGGATCACCTGGGCAGCTCTCAGGCACCCGGGCCTGCCAACCAAACAGCCAGCACTTGTCTCTTAGGAAAGGCTTCGCAGCATCTGGGAAGAGGGCAGCCGGGAAGAGGCCGAGGGTCAAGGGACAGACTGGAGGGGAAGTGCTGACCCCCTTGCTGGGTGGTCGAGGTTCATCTGACCCTTCTCTGGATTCTGCTCTGGGATCCTCTGGGGGTGCCATTGGCACGGGAAGTTCTGCAGGGTCTTGGCTATGGACTTGCAGAGGCCCCTGCCAAAGTCAGAGACAGGTTTTGTTGAACTTGGTCCCCCAGCCTCAGTGGGGTGGGGGGCAGTGCCGAGGCTGGGGCAAGAGGCTGGCATAGCATTGGTGAGCCCAGGGCCCGTAGGAGGGCTGACCCACGGGCATGGCACCTGAGTGGGCCTGGCATGAGGGCATGGTAGCCCTGCCACCTCCTTCCCAAGTGCAGTTCCCCGGTCCCCTTTCACCAACCTGTCACTGCTGCCCGGCTGCCTCCTCCCTGGAGGATTTGCAGGAATTTGGGGCAGCATTCGCCCCAAGCCCTGGGCTCCAAATCTGCCCTGTCTGTGACTCATTTGCTCATTAATTTGCCATTGTTATCAAATACCCAGGGTGAGAGCAAGGCCTCCCAAGGCGGATTCGGGGCACACCCCAAGGTTCCTGTCACACGATGGCTTTCTGAGTTGACTCTCCTGACTTTATTGAGAACCCATTCTGTGTGGACACGATACTCTGTGTGGGGGGTTGTAGAAATCAAATTCTCTGCCCAGGAGTGAGCACACCATCTGGTGGGGAAACCAAGACTGCGGGCTCCTAAGTGGAGAGCGGCAGGCTGGGAGAGCTTGTCTAGACACCTGTCTCTGTCAGCTAGCTAATCACACCCAGGCTCCAGAGCGAAGGCTGAGAACTCTCAAATGGAATTGAAAGAAAACCTCCAGCCAAGGGTTTGAATATCTCGCATCTGGACCTGCGACGTCCAGTATGAGCCAATTGCTGGATGCTGCGGACCTCATTCTACCGTGATTCTTTTCTGAGCCTGCCACACAGGCAGACCTGACTGCAGACCTCGCTGACAAAGAACCATGCCCTCCTCCCCCGTACCCCCGGTGCCAGGCACTGGGGCGGCGCGTTAGACCGTGAGGTGCAAAGTCCTGCGGCCCCCGGAGACCCCTGGCCGCCCTCCCGAGCTCTGATCCTGCACAGACCTGGCAAGCTGGCCCTGAGCGGCCGGTGGGGGAAGCCCGTGCACCTGGTAGCTCTGCTGCCCCCGCTCCTGGGTCGCAGGGAGGCTGGGAGCCGGGAAGAGCTGTCAATCCAGCGCGAAATATTCACTACTTAAAAAAAGAGCCAAGTAAAAAATATCCCATGCGCCCTGAATCTGAGAAGGGCCCTTGTTAGGGAGGCAGGAACTGAGCTGTAATTATTTCTGCGCTCCTAGGCACCACTATAAATATCAGGAAAGGGAGGCACCTCAAAAGGTCCGGATGGTTCTGAGGCCTTGGAGCGCCTTCCTGCCCCCATCCCGTGTCACCTTCCCTGGCGGGGACCCTGCTGGGCATAGGTACTGCCTTCCTCTCCAGTTGTGCAAGGTCTGCCTATCCTGGTTTCCCTGCATCCCCAATACCCTCCTATCTCTTTGGTATTTACCTCTGTGAAATGGCAGGGCGTTTGCCAAAGAGCGTCCAGTGGGGTACCGGCCTCTGCAAGCCTTAGTTGGGCTGAGTTCTGCGGCCGGATGATTTGAGGAGGGAGGATTGCCTATGACGAAGGCTCCTTGAGGCCCCCCCCCCCAGCCTGTGGGGATCCCCAAGGCTGCCCACGGACATCTCCCAGCAGGAAGGCGCACGCCCTGTGGTCCCTGGAGGGCAGTTCGGGTGGGGGCTTGAGTTGCAGTCACCCTGCCCTCTTCCCCCTGCTGAGTGCCCTCAGGCTTCCCCTGTGCACGGAGGACAGAGAGCGTGGAGCTTGGCAGAGGCGTCCCAGGACAAGGGTTGAGCTCACAGTCTCCGGTTGCAGCGGGCTCCTCTGCGCCAAGCTGAGGCATCGTCTACAAATACACTCCCGTGTTTTCTGCAGAGCCAGACCTTCCTGCCCCAGCCCCGGGGTTCTTGGCACAGGCGTGGGCATGAGCACCAGAGGCAGAGTGGTAGAATTGAGCCTCCCTGGGAGGTGGGCTGGGGTGGGTCTGGTGTAAGGACGGGGGTTTCCGTCAATGACATATATATGGGGCCACCCAAGAAGTATCTCTTAGTGACCCAAGCAGAGTCCTACTGACCCCCTGAGCACTTTCCTGGGGGGATTAGTGTCTTGATCTCACAGCAAGGGGGATAAAGAGGGAAGAGCCCCAAGCTCAGGGCATACCCCACAGACACCACCAAGGAGGTGGGAAGCTCTTGACCCCCCCCCTTTTTTTAAAATGTGGAAATCCCTAGATTCCCTGCTCTGATCATGGGAGTGGGGGACTGTTTGTGCCTTGTCCTGGCATGTCTGGTTCTCCCAGAAGGGCAGGAAAGTTGGCAGAATTCTTCCTCTGCAAGGAGAGCAGGGACAGGGCGTGACCTGAGCTGTCCAGCCCAGCCCTGGCTGAAAGGGCCACGCTGGAGGTGTCCAGCAGGGGGCTCCTGACACCGGCAGGAGCTTCCCCTTCCCCAGGGCCTCAGGGGCTCCCCACCCTGGACCTTGTGCCTCCTCTGCCTTAAGGGGCAGAGAGAGTTGAGTCCAGCGCAGGCACCCACCTTCCAGCCCTGCGGTGGCCACCACCCACTGAGGCTGTGCCCCCTGGCCCCAGCGGAGACTGCAGCAAAAGTACCAATCGGCGTGCAAAGGAAGTTTATTTATCTGTTTAATTAAGAGGCGTTTGCCAGCAACATTCGGGTCCATCCGTCTCACTTACAACCACGTCCCTGCAAAATTAAACATAATAAATACCGGGAGACTGAAAGCAAAGGGCACGCTCGAGATATACGGGCGAGGCCAGGAGTCGCACGGGGTTGCAGTTATGGGCACATCTTTCTTTTGCAAGTTTCTCTCCCCCTCAGGGGCCCGGGAGCCAGAGGACTGCTCGTAGGAAAGGGGCCGTGGGTGCCGTCCGACTCTTGCTTTCCACTCCGCTTTCTCGCTAAGCTTTATTTATTTTAAATGAGCCCCCAGGACTCCTCCCTTCTCCTCTGCTGTAGAAGGGGGGACAGCTCAGCACAAAGCTGGAGGAACATCTGAAATCAGCCAGCACTCTGATGTTCCACCCCGGGGCTGGGTGAGAGAGAGTTAGGAGCCCTGGGCGGCTCCCCAAAGACCCCTGCTGCCCCGGGGCCCTCAGCTCCTGGCAAGGCGGCGGCAGGGGCTGAGCAGAGCTTTGGAGAAACAGATGTTTGGACTTCAGGGCCAGCTGTGGCCAGGCCACCATTCAGCCACTGGCTCTGGAATCCTGCAAAAGCCAGGGAGGGGGCGGGCAACATTTTCATGTCTATGGATCTGAAGGCTCTGGAGCCTGTGTGTTTGCTTAAAGTTCCCAGGAATATGAGCATACAAAGCTGGGGGGGGAGGGGGGTGGTGATTTATTGTCACTATTGATTGCAAACTGTAACAATACCTCGCACCCGCTCGGTTCTTTCTTAGCCTTTTCAGAGTGGCTTACCATATCTCATCTCACCCGACGGTTGCAAGTTAGCTAGGCAAGGTACAATGAGGCCCATTTGCTATCCGATGACACTTTTAAGATTACAGAGGTGGCCCAAGGTCAGGCAGCTAGTTAGAAGCAGAGTCCGGGCTGGAAATGAGACTCCCAACTCGGATTCGTGGGAGCCTCTTGCTTCTGTCGGTCGACTGCGCTTGGCACCTGCCCCTCTGCGAACATCCTCATCATTAGCTGTTGGCTCTCTCTCCTAACAGGATCAACCCCAAACCAAATCTCTTAATGGAATAGTCATTTGCAATAGCTTGGGCATTTACTAATCACACCGCCGCTCGGCCTGTGCGGCAATTATCTTGAATTTCCTCTTTCTCATTAGGCAGGAGGTCGCGAGAACTCGGTGGGTTGCTGAACCCTATGATGAAGCCAAGGAGACAATTGCTGCTGAATGGGGGAAGTCCTTCTGCAGGATTCCTGACCGATCTGCTGGATGGTGGGGGGTCCTTCTGCGGGGTTCCTAGCCAATCTGCCATGCAGAGCTCAATCTCCTAGGAACCTGGTTCATCACCCAGCACCCTTCCTGTCCCACTTAAGCCCATGTGCGTCTACGTGGTGCCCTTGTGCCGGGGCCACAGACGACCACAGAAAAGAGGCCTGGGAGGCTCAGGAAGTTGTTTCCCTGCTGGGAAATGAGGACTCCAGCTCCAGTTGTGTCTCAAGTGGAACGCTCTTGGGTGGCCAGGTCCTCGGTACAGACGGGACTGAGGACTGCCTTTGCTCAACTGGGGAAGGCCTCCTGTTACAGGTGCACCCTCTTCTGGTTCCTGGGACACGGGTGGTGGGCAGTGTAGGGACAAGGAAAACCTACATAACTCACTGCTCCACACAGCTCTGCCTCGGTGGTACTCGGTGTTGACCGCACTCGTGGTACCCCGTTGCTGCAGGGGAATTTCAGCACCAAGGACAGCGGCAGCATCTTCTCTGCCCCGCCCCACCCCCCACCCCCCTGCAGTAAATCAGACCCTGTAGACGAAAAGGGAGCTCAGGGCCCAGGACTGTAGGGTTGCAACGGGAGCTAGGCTCATACTGTCCAGTCCCCTGCCTTCTAGCTGGTAGTCCTGGAAGCCTTACGGGCAGGTGCTGTATATTTTCTTTGTTTCCTTGAAGCACTCTCAATTGAAGGGGACCCTGACATCTCTCTGGGGAGCCCATTCGGGTTTTTGTCACCGATGACTGTCAAGAGTTTGCCTGCTGTCGTGCACCAAGCTTTTCCATCTTAATTTTATTCAAAGGATGAAGGCCTTGAAGGAATGACAAGGGGAACTCGCGGCAGGAGCTGAAGTCACTGTCACCTCCTCTAAGTCCCAGGAGAGACCGGGGTCACCCACCCGAACTTGTAGAACAAAGCCGAGGGAATACTGGGCTTGCAGCACCGAACAGCAGACAGGGGCCCGCAGAAGGCGGGCACACAACTTGGGAGGCTGACACAGGAGGACGGCAGATTTGAGGCTAGCAACACAGCTGCAATCTGGGCAGGTGCCATCGCTGTGGCTAGCATGCTTTTGTGTCAAGTTTGGTTAGAACTGAACCGAGGGAGTGGAGCATTTAAGGTTCCTGAGCACAGACCTGTAGGAAGGGGTGAAGGTTATCCTTTCACCCACAGAAAGAAGATGGGTCTCAGCCACCCTGGGTAGAGGCAGCACCAGTGCCTCTCCATCTCCTGCCTCTTCCTGAAGCCAGCAATAAAAGCCACCAGGATCTCCACTTTGCCATCAATTAAAAAAAAAATCTTACCAGACAGAAGAACCAGGGTCCCTTTCTTTAGCCCTGGGCACAAGAAGACAGATGCCACTAGCACCACTGGGGAAGGAAAGATGGGCAGGGGAACCTTGGGTTGAGGACTGCAGAATTCAGGCCTCTGAACCGGACAAACCCGGATGGCTCTGGATACAGCCTCTGCCCGCAGCCCCAGCCTCAGCGCTCAGCTAGTTAAAAAGCAACCCGGAGCCTCGGGAAGCGCGTGTGAGGGGCTGGCACGCTGCGCTTGCTCTGCCCCTTGGTACCCCCTAAAGCCAAAGCATCAGTTCATTAAAAGCTCATTAGGAACCCGAGGCACACGGAGGCCCAGAGAGGCGGCACTGTCCTGGCAAAGCGTACGGCCCTGGGGAGGTCTGAGCTGTGTCAGGCAGTAGTGCCAGGCTGCAGACAGAAGCTGTGTGACTGGGCGGCGAGGAGGCCAGCGGCGGCGGTGGCGGAGGGAGGGGGGCGGGTGACTCTTCCAGGGAGGCCCTGCGGGGGACTGAGCATGCCCCAAGATCTCTGAGAGGTGGGGCGACAATCCTGGTCCCAGTTGTCAGTGGAGCAGACACAGATGCTAGCCTGCAGGCTCGCATCCGCACACCTTCCAGGGGGGCAGCTGGGAGCCCCTTCCTCGGGCTTTCGTGAGAGGGAGAGAGAGAGATGGGGTAAGGGATATTAGGCAGGACCCTGGCTGGCTGCCCTGCACCGGGGAAATTGCATGGCTTGCTTCTCCGCAAGTGACCACAAGGTGAGCAGAGAGGGGGCAGTGGACACTGAGGTGTCCTTTAGAGTCCCCGCTGAGCGGGGAGTGGCCCGGCCTCGTGGGGGTGTGGGAGCATGCTTTGCTGTGGGGTGTGTCCACGGCCACCACCCCTCTGGCCCCACCGCATCCTTCAGTTCCTTTCGGAGCCTGGGGGAAGGCCCTCCCCTCTCCTGACTGACTCGAGCCCCGGGGTCCGGTGCTGTTTTGGCACCAACGCAACTATCCAGTTCCAAGGCATGAGGTTTCTGAGAAGTCACTGGCAAGGAGGTCTGGGGAAAGTTGGCATCCAGCGGAGGGCCCCGTGTGCTCTTAGCAGCTCCCGGCCTTTTCTCCCCCTGGGACTCGCTGCATCAGGATGGGGGCAGGGCGGGGGGGGAGCCGCCTGTTCTTTTTCTTATTTCCCTAGGATGCTGGGACTTTGGAGTCCTGCTTGATTAATCTACAGCCGACGACACTGTATTTAAGGTAGCTCTAATTCTCTCAGGTCACCATACTCGGGAGCCGTAAAGCTGTGAGGAGCCAGCCCCGCCATAGATCAAACGCTGGGACCTTCAAATCGCTCCGTGGCCCAGTTTCTCATGGCTGCTGTCTCCTGATAACCCTCCCAGCTGGGAGCCAATCACCCCCTTTTCTAGGGGTGGGCTCCGGGACTGGATGTGGATGTCCACAGCTGAAGCCCTCCCAGCAGCTGGAAGGACTCAGCACTTCAGTCCTGCAAGAGGGACCAATCTATCAGCACCACGGACAGCTCCATCCAGCCCCGGGGCTGCAGCAGCACTGCCTGCGCTCCCAACAAGATGTAAATCAATCTCGCTGGGTTGCAGGAGGTGGCCAGTGGCTAGCTCTGCAGAGGGCCACCCTGTACCAAGACATCCTCCCCGGCCAAGCCAGTCTCCTGTCCCCTCTGGGGCCTCACAGACTCTCACAGGCTCAAGCTCCCTTTCAGCTTCCTCTAGACCCCCCTCTCTCAAACTCTGACCCCCTGAGGATTCCTAAAGAGAACCAGGATGCTCTCGGTCAGGACCACCTGGCTGACTCTCTGCCAGTCCCCGCTGCCCAGGGATTCTGTGGGCCCAGCAGCTTCCCTTCTGGCTCAGTCTCCCTCCTCCTCTCTCCTGATAGGTGGGCTGATTTCTCTGCCTAGCTCCTTTGTGTTCACTTGCTTGGGTGGGGCACAAGTGCAGGAATGCCAGTATGTTGCCATCTCCTCTGAAGCGCCCCCCTCTTTTTTTTTGGTGGCACTGGGGAGTGAACCCAGGGGTGTTCTACCTCTGAGCCACATCCCCAGCCCAATTTTTAAAATATTTTATTTGAAAACAGGGTCTCACTAAGTTGCAGAGGGCCTAAGTTGCTGAGGCTGGCCTTGAACCTGTGATCCTCCTGTGTCGGCCTCACAAGAACTGGGATTACAAGCATGTGCCACCATGCCCGGCTGAAGCATCTTTTATAGACCTGGTTCCTGTTGGGATTTGGGAAGCACCTTGGAGCAGCATGGCATGGGAAAATTACACTCCAGTGCTGGGCTTGTAAATGACCTCCCAGTGGGGGCAGGGAATGTGCCTGTTAACAGAGACCCAGTGCAGAGAGTCATCCTCCTTTAAGCACAGGAGCAGCTGTGGCACATGCCTTTAAATAATCCTAGTACTTGGGAGGCCAAGACAGGTTTGCAGCCAGCCTCAGCAACTTAGTGAGACCCTGTTTCAAATAAAAAAAAAATAAATACAAAGAGCTGGGGGTGTAGCTTGGAGGTAGAATGTGCCTGAGTTCAATTCCTAGTACCATACACAGTTAAAAAAAAAAAAAAAAAAGAGCAAGACTTTTGCAGATCAAGCTCTAATCAATCCTTGCTGCCATCAACCTGCCGTAGATGAAGAAGAAATGTTTTCATGAAGTTGGAGGAAGCCCCAGCTGCACCTTGCCTGGTCCAGCCACTATAGCTGCAGCGTTAGGATATTTTCTATACCGAGCCCCAGTGGATTTGCACTCCCCCACACTCTGTCTCCATCCACTTAAAATATCATCTATAGATTTTCAAATTATTGCTACACTTTCTAAGAGAAGGATGCAGTGGTTAAAAATTAACAGCAAATTTATAGGAATTCTATATGGCAATTACAGAATTATAATGAAGTGGCTGCCACTTGGCCGCGTGTGGGTAATTGGAAATCCACGGTGGGAGCCTGGAATCTTTATGGTATTGGAATTGTATTTTTGAGTGTAAATGCCGTGGAGAGGGTCAATGGACCCTTGAGCTGGCCAGGGTCTTCTCTAGAGGAAAGAGCGGCCAGTTCGCTGCCCGTCTTGGAGGCAATTTAGAAGGTGAATCACTTAACCGGCACACGGGAAGGTGGCTGGGAAATGCAGGGTGGGCGGGCAGGTGTTCTGGGCTAGAGGGGTACCCCGATACCATCCAGCCTGATCTGGAGTGGGGAGAACAGAAGGGAGGAGGGCGTGAGCAGCAGAGGCAGAGACATGGCAATGTAGACAGCGTAAGCCAGAGGCAGGTGGAGGCGGCGAAACCTGGTGTTCTCCCTACCCAGAAGACAGAGTCTCCTAAAGAAAAATGGAACACAAAACAGAGAGGCCGCCTTGTCCCAAAGACATCAACTTTGTCCGTATTTCCCATGGCCACCCTCACTGCTATACCTGCCGAGGTACAAGTGGGCGTTGGCTAGGTTCCCCTCTTCGTATCTCTTTAGGATTCCGGAGGCTGAGATGGTGGTGGTGGATCCTCTAATAAGGGAACTCCAAGACTGGGGAAGGGGGTTCTGCTGGGAATCTGGGGACAAGTTGCTGCCTGGCTGGAGAGTGTTAGCTAGATCTGGAGCTGTCCCATACAGGAGCCATTTGGTCACCTGGGACTGCTGGGTGCTGAGACAGGGCTGGTCCTGATGGAGATATTTGTGTGTATGTGTGTGTGTGTGTGTGTGTGTAACACACACTGGAGTCCCAAGACATGGTACAGTACAAAGAATGAAAAGTAATGCTTGCATCAGTTACATGTTGAAATGATGATATTTTGGATGTAGTGGGTTACATTCAGTATACTATTATGATTAGTGTGTGTGGGTATTACTAGGGATTGAACTCAAGGGCATTATACCTCTGAGCCACACCCTAGCTCTCCATTATAGTGTTTATTTTTTATTTTTTTGGTGGTGCCGGGGGTTGATCCCAGAAACATTCTACCTCTGAGCTCCACCCTGAGCCCTATTTTATTTTGAAACAGGATCTTGCTAAGTTGCTGAGGGTCTCACTACATTGCTGCTATAGTTAGATATAAAATATCCCTTCATTTATTAATATTGATTTACTTATCTCATCTGTTGATATTCAGGGTTGCTATCGTGGAGGTACCAGGACTGTAATCCCCATAGTGGATAAACCCATTATAAGGGTTTTCCCTGGGTGGTACCTGGTGGGCTGGTTGGGTGTGGCTGGCTGGAGGTGGGTCCCAAAGGCTGCAGCCTTGGGTGCTATATACATGGTTCCTCCTCCCCTTGATCGCTTTCCTGCTTCCCTCCATGATGTGAAGAGTGCAGCCCATGTGCTCTCCCTCTCTCCCCTTCCGCTGCCATGTCCTGAGATTCCTGGTCCCCGGACTCCCATGGCCTGAACCTGAAACCGTAAGAAAACAAACCTCCTTTCCTCTAAGTGATGTGGTCCATCTTGTAGATGACAGCTGCAAGAATGCTGAAGACAACAGTTGCTGACGCTGGCCTCGAACCTGCGACCCTCCCGTCTCAGCCTCCCAAGTACTGGAATTACAGGTGTGTACCACGACGCCTGCCCGGCTCAGTATCTTATTTTAAAAAGTTGTGTCTGTTCCTTCTGAATGGCGCTACTGGAAAGTGTAAGTTTGGCCTGTGAGCTGTGCACTGTACCTCTGCTGGGCAGCGCTGGGCCTGAGCAGGAGGAGGAAGCTTCCCACCGGTCACTGCCTCCCCATCGTCATCACCATCACTGACCTCTGCACCGGGCCACTGCAGCCTCTCAAGAGCCCACAAGTGACGAACAGACCGTGGGGACTCTTGTCCCAGCGGGACGGTGTTAACAGAAAGCCCACGCTGATTCCCCCACCCCAAAACACAGACACTCGGCAACTGAGTTTGCTCTATTTAAATCCACCTCTGAGCCGGGCATGGTGGCGCATGCTTGTAATCCCAGCATTCGGGAGGCTGAGACCAGAGGATCCGGGTTCGCAGCCAGCCTCAGCTACCTAGTGAGGCACTCCGCAACTTAGTGAGACTCGGTTTCAAAATAAAGAACAAAAAATAGGGCTGGGGGTGTAGCTCGGAGGTAGAATGCCCCTGGGTTCAATCCCCAGTACCACAAAACAAAAAACAAAACACAACAACACAATAAATCCACCTCTGTTGCTTGATTTCCATGTGCTCCCTCTTGACCTAGGCAGCTGTGTGGGCACAGAGACGGGCGTGTCTGCTCTGTGTGCATACTGGGTGGATGGCCTTCTTTCTGGGCTCCATCTTCCTCCCCAGGACAGTGCCAGGAAACCAGCTTGCTGCAGAGCACTGGGCTCTGGGGCTGGGCTGGCGGCAGACACCTCTGCCTCCTGACCTGTGCTAGGGACAGCATCCCAGCAACAGCTCCCACGTGGTTGAGCTCCTTTGCTTTTGGCTCCTGGGGGAGTGTGGTGATTTTCCTCCCCAGGATAGAGTGAGAGACCTCAGAAACTTCACTCTAGTGCTACAAGCTATAGACATTACTGTTACAATAATGATAACAGACCTGCTTTTGCTTTTGGCTCCTGGGGGAGTGTGGTGATTTTCCTCCCCAGGATAGAGTGAGAGACCTCAGAAACTTCACAGGGTATAGATATTATTGTTACAATACTGATGGCAGACTTGGGGTACCCAAGGCACCTTCAGCGTCATTCTATGCATCTATGCCCGGGTCCCTCTGGAGGTATCGAGGAAGAGGCGCATATGAGAATAAGGGCCATCCTTCCCACTTCCTGGATGGAGAAGCTGAAACAGAGAGAACGGGGGAGTGGGACCCCAGATGCAAGCTTCCAAGTCATCCCCCCTTCTACTTAGGAGCAGGTGCAAAGCTGAGCATAGATGCTTTTGAGCTTATAAGAAAATGGTAGTCACAAGCCGGGCATGGTGGCGCACGCTTGTAATCCCAGCATTCGGGAGGCTGAGACCGGAGGATCCGGGTTCGAGGCCAGCCTCAGCTACCTAGTGAGGCACTCCGCAACTTAGTGAGACCCTATTTCAAAATAAAGAATAAAAAATAGGGCTGGGGGTGTAGCTCGGAGGTAGAATGCCCCTGCCTCCTGGCACCCCTCCCCAGCTCCTTCCCTCACCCCCCCTCAGCAGGAAGTGGCACCCACTTGGGCCCCGAGTCGTGCCCGTCTCCGCCACTGTGCAACTGTGAGCAAGTACCTCAACATCTCGAGCTTTTGTTTCCGCCTCTGTAAGAACGGGACAGCGGTGCCTCCCTTCATAGCAAATGCCCATCGCATGGACAAAGGCGCTGGCACACGGTAGTGATCAATAACTCATGTTAATTCATTCAACAAATATTTATCGAATGCCGCCAAGCGCCAGGCTCTGTTTGAGGCCCCTCCTTTCTGCAGGGGCCAAACGAGACAGCCAACACAACCTCCTTTCCCTCCACCTGGGTGGACGGCACTCGCGCTGTTTGTCTCCCAGGTCCCGGTACAGAAAGTACAGTTAACTCTCAATTATCTATGCAAATGGAGCGGAACGGTCGGCTGATTATTCAGAAAGAGCGGACAGTCCACAGACCAGCCCTCTTGGAATGTGGAAGGCATTCGGCTTGTTTTCACCCTGGATTTACCGTCCCTGTCACTGACCATCCTGGCTCAGGCTCCAACTTGCTCGAGTTCTCGGAACCCATGCTGCGGGTGGTGAGGGGTGCACCCTCGAAGACAGGGGGGGACCTGCCAGGTGGAAGCCGCCACAGACCACCTCTCCATAGCCCGACCCGCCCAGGGGGCACAGACACAGGCTGCTGCACATGGAGCCAGGGGCACCGGGGCTTCTTGATATCAGCCAGGAGGAGCGATGGCGGCTACGTTCACGTGGCTGGGCATGGGTGACCCAGGCAGAGGAGACACGCCTGATCCACTCTCCCCACAGGGCGGAACCTCCCCTGGGGCTGTCTGTCTGCTCTTCTCCATCTCTCTGTCTCTGTCTCTGCGGCTTTCTGTCTCTATTCCTGCTCCCCCACCCCCTCCCCAGGCGATCCCAGGGGCTAGCCAGGCAACAAGCACTTCTTTCAACAGACGTACATCCACACAGCTAGGGGTTGGGGGAACTGTTCTTTTTCCAGAGTGGAGAGGGCGAGGGGCCGGGGGCTTGGACCTCACTGGGCTACCTGTCTTTACGGCTACTCCATTTCCCTTAGTGCCCTCTTGTGCTCCACTTGAAGCGATGCTTCAGGCCCAGGTGCAGAAGGAAGTCATGTCTGCACTGGGGGAGGCCCTCCCGGCACCCACGGCCTTGGTACTACAGCTTACACAGTCACCACAGGCTGCCCCATGCAACCCTGGGGAGACTGAGGCTTGGGAGAGTTAAGGGACTTTGCAGAAATCGCTGTCCAGAGCTAGGTGTGGTGGTGCATGCTTGTAATCCCAGTACTTGGGAGGCTGAGACCAGAGGATACAGGTTTGCAAACAGCCTCACCTCAGCTACTTAGTGAGGCCCTCTGCAACTTAGACTCCGTTTCAAAATAAAGAATAAAAAATAGGACTGGGGGTGTAACTCGGAGGTAGAATGCCTCTGGGTTCAATCCCCAGTATTGCAAAAACAAACAAACAAACAAACAAACCAAAAACAAACAAACAAACAAACAAAAAAAAACCCCAAAAAACAAAACTCACTGTCTAGCCTCTCACATATTTTTTTTTAGGGATTCAAGAAGCCTCCTGCCTTGAGCTTTCTGAAGCCTAATATTCTACCACTTTCTAGAGGTGAGATGCACATTCTCTCCCGAAAAGGTACTGAGCACAGGAAGGTGGAATCCGTCTACAGCTGGGCAGTGAGATTATGGACCGAGCCGGTTTTGGGGAAAGAAGGAGGGGATCCGGAAGATAGTGGAGAACAACTGGCATGTGGCTTGGGTGCCACGGAGAAAAGGTTACCGTGGTGACAGGACAGGGGACACACGGCAGGGTCTGGCCAGCTTACTTGGCCTTCTTCTCTGTAGGCAGACAGGGGTGTCAGAGAAGGAAGCTGGTGATCCCGGCTGCAGCTGGGTCTTGGCCACTCTGGGACCCCAGAGAGGCACCAGCCACCAGCTGGTATGGCGGCCACACCCCTTCAGGTGGGCTTTGGACCTGCGCTGCCATGCCCTTGCTCTCCCTGGGACCGTACCTCACTGCCTCTCACCTGTCCTGCCTGTCCCTCAGCAGGGGGTGTGCCTGGGCACCCCTACCCCTCTGCCTGTCACCCCTCTGTGTAAGCTGCGGTGGCACTCTATCTCAAGGGTGGGTGGGTAGGAATCAGCTCAGGGAGACTTGGAGAAAGAAGATAGGGCCAGCCATCTGGATTATCTGAGTCCACTTGTCCACTTTGGAGATGCCACTGACTTCCGGGGTGGGAACACAGGCGACCTTAAACACGCTGATTTGGCCCAAGTTCAGGAAGTAATTATGCCTCTAAAGTTTTAATTCAACACAAGTAGAGCTACCATCCCTCCATTGTGCTAGTCTCATTTCCAGGACGCAATGGCCACACAGGGCTGGGCCCCGTGTCTTCCCACAGGTGTGAAGCATTTCCACTGTGGCAGAGAGTCCTGGCGGACAGTTCCGCGCTAAAGATTCCCAAGACTCCATCTCTGTAAGAAGATGCCGTCCAAGGCCCAGCCAGATGACAGATGGCCAAAGCAGATCATGCATGTCATAAACAGACTGCCTCCGGGTCTCCGCCCAGGCCACCAGTCTGCTGGGAGTCGAGAGAGTTGTCACAAGCTTCCAGGAGAGGAATGCAGCCACGGGGCAGCCCTCCCTGCTGTGGTCAATCCAGAGAGTCAGCAGACCGGATCCAGGGGGAAACCAAAGCCCTGATCCACCGACAGTTACAGAGGACATCCCCACGTCCCTCACCAGCCCCGCCTAGATTAGGAGCAAATTTGGGAAGAAACTAACCCCACATATAGAACTGCAAGATGGCAGCTGCCTAAGCTCAGGGCTGAGAGGGAAGAGGGGCACTGGCAGGGACAACACTGGGCCAGGGCAGGCCTGGGACTCCACGCCACCAGCTCCTGGCAGCCCCATTCCGGGCTGGGGTGAGGCCCAGGCAGGCCAGGCTTCAGGCTTTTAGACACCAAGCCTGTTGGGAGGCATTGCAGCCAAGAGAGCTTTGCTGGGCTGGCAGAAGCCCATGTACGCACGCAATCAGGAGAGTCAAAAGGGAACTTTGCACACGAGGCAAGTCTTTGCCGGGGAAGGAGTCAAGAACTGGAAACTGACCTGGTGGGTGGGCCTGAGACCCTGGACCCCCACCTGTTGCAGAGAAGAGTTGTGAAGTTCCTTTCTTTGGTCCCTGTGGGGGAAGCCAAAGCAAAGGAAATCCACCCAGACCCCCTTCACCTCCCCCTGTATCCCTGGGGCGGGGGTAGGCTGAGGCAGCCCCAGGTCTGTT
The DNA here is from genome assembly GCA_004027655.1 of Graphiurus murinus. NCBI lineage: Eukaryota > Metazoa > Chordata > Mammalia > Rodentia > Gliridae > Graphiurus > Graphiurus murinus. Next base: position 9,715 of record PVLC010019279.1, on the reverse strand, counting down.
TTCTCCCTTCATCTCCCTCCTGACCTCAGCCCTTCTCATCCGTTCCTGCACGCCTCAGCTCCCCTCTCTTCTCACTCCTCCCTCTGGTTTTAAAAACATGAGTCTCTCTTCCCACAAAAAACCAAAACAAACAGTGGTGTGTAAGTCATCTGGATCCAATTGAGCTATAAGCCAAGCTACGCCTAGGGCCCAGGCTTTGTCCAGACAAACCAGCCCTCAGGACCCACGGTGCTCTGTCCTCCAAGTGGCTCCTCCTGGCCCCAAAGGCACTGGGCTGAGAGAGGGGGCTTCAGATACCTTCAAAAGGGGGAAGTGGGGAAATCAGAGCAGCTTTTGCTTCTGGGAACCCCAGTCCCAGTTTCGTGCAGGCAAACCCCGCAGAAGACAGGAAACCACTCCAACCCAAGCCCTCCAGACTGCCTATTGGTGCTCCCTGGTCCTGAACTGTCTGGGTGTGTGTGTGTTGCGGGGTGGGGGTGGGGGTTCTGCCCTTACCCCAGATGCCTGTGATTTCTCTCCTTCCTCTCATGAGGGAATTCTCACAGTCTCCATCTCCCCTACCCAGTATTTTCTAGAATATGTGAAATGCTTCTGACAAACCTATCACATCTTTCATAATTACCACATGCTCCTCCCGCTCTTGGCGAGATGGGAGGTGGGCCGGGTTGAGCTGGTGCCACGCTTGCACTAAGCCTCGGCGTCATCTCTCCTCTCTCTCTCTTCATCCCTTCCCACTTGTTCCTTTCCTCCACACTTTTCTGACTCCACCGGAGGCTGGGGGAGACTGACGAAGAGCCCGGGGCAGTCTCAGCAAACTTTGTTGAAAGATGCCTTCAACTTTCAGCCCTCCTCTCCCTCTCTCTCTCTGTGTCTCCTCCCCTGCAGCAGACAACCCAGATCCTTGACTTGAACCAACACCACCTCCTCGCTACAGCGGCTGTCTCCTCCTCCACCTCCTCCTCCTCTGCCAGCTTCACTCAGAGCTGTCATAGTCTCCGGGTGGTGACACGTCTCAGGAATACCAGCAGTCATTATCAGGAGAATGCCCTCGGTCCCCTGGGTGCTCTCAGAGGTACTGACAAGGCTTCCCTGGCAGGGGGTGGAGTAGGGCAGCCCAGGGGAGGACTTGGGGTACAGGCTCACACCCCGGGTATCCTGCCCAGCCCTGCATTGGAGCTGGAACACTCCCTCTTGCTGTATAACTACAGGGACCTCTTGTACCTGGTCAGAGGGGTGGATCCTGGGGGACAGGTGCTACTGGCAGGAGAGGTAGCCCCAGGACAACTTTGGGGCTGTGTCCCGAGCGCCACCCTCATGCACGATGACTGCAGATCCCTTCTGTGAAGGCAGAGATTTGCAGCTCACAAAGAGTTTGCCAATGACGTCTCATGTAATTCTCAGCATGAGCTTTTGGGGTGGCTAGTAATTAATCAGTGTCACACATGGGAAGTGTGAGGTGCAGGCAGGGGACTGCCTGAGATCACTGGGCTAGAGCCCACGCGCCGAACACCTCGTGTGTCCCACCACACTCTCATCTTACCACTCCAACCTTCACACAGCTGCAATCTGCTGGTACGTACCTGAACCCCATGTCCCCCCTTTTGGCCCTGGGACACCTGCCAGAGTCCACTGAGCCATGCCAAGGCACAGGAAAACCTGGAAGTGCCAAGGCATTCAGGTCAACGTGGGGCAACCCTGGCTGATGACACTCCCTGTTCCATCCAAGTCTCTGGGGGCATCGTGGGCTCCCTCCTGGACCCCGGTCCCCACTGCCCAGCACAGTATTAGCTCCAGAGTGTGCCACTGGGTGTTCTCCATCTCTCCCTATTTTGCTCTTCCCAGACTCCTCCCTCCTATTGCACTTTCCAAAGTATGCAACCAGCATTTGGGGATTTCTCTGGAGTGAACCTGAGCTTGGGAAGTTTGTTCCTAAGAGGTGGCTTCCAAAGCGGCCCCTCAGGAGAGGCTTCTGACACTGGGTTGGTTGATGATCAGACAGTGTTAAGGACCCCCTTTCTGGTGACAGTAGGGTGCAACAACCCTGGGTGTGTAGGAGCATCATGATGATGCAGACGCTTGCCAGTGGAGGGCTGGGCAGAGGGCAGGTGGTTAAGCAGCAGCTATGGCGATGGGTTTGGGCAAGGACAGTTGTGAGGACCATGGAGCTGGCCAGCTTCTGTTGATGGATTTAGAAGCTTTGAGTAGGAAAATGACAGTCTTAGTTTAGTAGGCTAAAACTAAGGGATACTGGCTTCTCCTGACATGAGTCAATGGACTCTCATCTCCTGCAGAGATGGGTGTAATTCTAAGGGTGGGAACATTATCAAAGAGCCCGGAACACAGGCATGGCGCTTCACCAAAGACTGAGACCCTGGGGTGGGAGCTATGGATGATACTGAGAATCCTGCACACCCTGGTTCCCCTGGAAAAAGCAGCCCTTCTACCTTTCTAGAAAAAACCTGGCTCTTCCCATTGGGAGGACCAGCAAGGACCTCGACTGAGAAGCTTCCTCACTAGACAATGCCCATCCTCATCGAGAGCTGCCTCACACTCCCTCATGGCCACAGGAGCAGCAGCTAGAGAGGGCATAGCCCAGGCCCAAGGTGAACAGCCAGCTCCAGGAGGAAATCATCTGCCGCTAAAGAGCTGCATGATCCAGCTGAGGTGTGCCAACCAGGGAGAAGGAGGGAAAGCAGACCGACCATGGGTGAGCCAGACTGGGGAGCAGAACCTTAGTCCAGACGGGAGGAGTTATTGATGTGGAAGGGCCTCCACGACTTGGGCTCTAATATCCTGGTGTTATGGTTTGCATATAGAATGTCTCCTGAAAGAGCTCACATATTGATGTTCAGAGTTGATATAAGTAAATCAGAAGAGCTATAATTTCATCAGTGGGTAAACCCATTCTAATGGATGTATGAAGTGGTAACCTAGCAGGGGTATGTGTGACTGGATTAGGTAGGTCCCTAGGGGTGTGGCCTAAGAGACAATGCATGTATGCCTAAATCAATCTATTTATCTTAATCTCTCTCTCTCTCTCTCTCTCTCTCTCTCTCTCTCTCTCTCTCTCTCTCTCTCTCTCTTTCTCTCTCTGTCTGTCTGTCTTGCTTTTGGTCTCCATGACGTGAAAGCAAAGCCTTTGCTCTCTGCCTCTCTCTGCCTCCCACCACCATGCCCTGAACTCCACAAACATAACCTGGCCTAACATGGACTGAACCCCTGAAATCTCCAGAACTGTGAGCAAATAAGTCTTCCTTCCTCTAGGTGGCAGTGGTCAGGTATTTTGTATTATAGCAGTGAGCATGCTGATGGAAACACCTGGCCAGGATACCCAAGACAGTCCAGTAAAACAGCTCCTTGACATAGGGACACGTGAATGGTCTTCAGTGAATGAGGCAGAGGTGCGTATCTACTTTGGCAGAGTGTTAAAGAAGAGTCTGAAGGCCAAGGTGGTGTGACCCGAGCACCCACAAGATGACTATTTCCCAGGAGGGCCTGGGGGTTCTGTCTTTACTCAGGCAATAAAAAATGCATGCAGAGGGGGCACCAACGTGGCTGAAAAGTTCAATGCAGGATGCTTCCTGAAAGCCAGGACTATCATTAGATCTCACCACTAACTGGGCTCTTAGTGTAACAAGGATGAGAATATTCCAGAATAGCAGAGGCCAGCTGGTTGATTTAACCACCAGAGGCAAGGTGCAAGTAAATACCATTGTGGTCAGCAAGGCTTGAGTGACAGCCAGGGGACCCCGAGGTGCAGGGTCTGTGGCTGATAGAGGGTCGAGATGGTGCAGGGTCAGCTAGGGTTTGTCTGACTTGTGTGACCAGAAAAAAGCCAAGAGCTAATGGGTGAAGATGGTCACTAGTCATTACCATGAAAACTACAGTTCTAGGCCAAAGCCCCTGAACTGAAGAAGACCCTGCAGGACTGAGCAACATCACTGCAGTGGGTTCCATTACAGTCCAGCAATTCCTCAAGAGGAGAGAGGGACCTGTGGGCTGGGAAAGGGGGCTAGCCAGTAAAACTGAAATGCCACCACAGCCATCAGCTAAAGTGGGTGTCGATGGAAAACCAGAGATGTATCTCCTGATCCAAGTACATCTTACAGCTGGTCCAGGGGCTTCCGGCCCCATCCTGGGCTTTGTTCTCTGATCTCTGAGTATGTGATTTGGATGAATATGCTTAGCATCTGGCATAACCCACATATGGGTTCCCTGATCCAGAAGGACCAAGAGGAAGCCCAGGAAACTTCCTCAAGTCCTGGCTAAGACAGCCAATAAGAAAAGCAGCAACCCAGGAAAACTATGTTATGTCTACCATCAAATACTTAAGGAAGCAAGGATGGAGTCCCCTTCAAACCCCTGCTCAGCCCCCTACGGGGGCTCCAGAAAAGCTGCATAAGTCACAGGGGATGACGGTGGGTCACTGTGTCCTTGACCAAGGCACAGCCTTCAATCATAGACCAAAATGTGGTGTTTAGTGGAGCAGACCATCACAGGCCTTATGGCTTGGTATATGGTGAACGGCATAGAGCATGTGTTCTTTCCTGTCTGTAAGAGTATTAAGAGAGGTTTGCTTCTACACAGGAAGGGTAGCAATACACATGTACCATCTTGTCGCGGGGGGTTGTTTGTTTTTGTTTTTTGGTACTGGGAATTGAACTCAGGGATATTCTACCTCCGAGCTACACACCCAGCCCTTTTTATTTTTTATTTTGAAACAAGGTCTCCCTAAGTTGCTGAGGCTGATCTCAAACCCATGATCCTCCTGCCTCAGCCTTCTAAAGGTATGCACTAAGGCCAGGTGTGGTGGCGCACGCTTGTAACCTCAGCATTTGGGAGGCTGAGATGGGAGGATCCCGGTTCGCGGCCAGCCTCAGCTACCTAGTGAGGCACTCCGCAACTTAGTGAGACCCTGTTTCAAAATAAAGAATTAAAAAATAGGGCTGAGGGTATAGCTTGGAGGTAGAATGCCACTGAGTTCAATCCCCAGTACCACAAAATAAATAAATAAATAAATAAATAAATAAATAAATAAATAAATAAATAAAGGTGTGCACTACTGTGCCCAGCCCAAGTTCTTGCTCTTTGTCACAGTTCAGTATGCAGGGACTTTGGTCATCAGGAAATCTGGATATCATGCCCGTTCACCCCCTTGAAGCACTCATTTCATGAGACTGGACGGGAGGGAAAAGCCAGGCCACCATCTGTCTGATAGGACAGACACAGATGAGAGCACCAGATGAACCCGGGCAAGATCCATGGCTTGCCACACCAGTGAGGGGTTTAGAGTCGGGGGTTTTCTGAAACGTTCCCTTGAAGACTATGTAAAGGCAAGCAGCAACTCACTTTTCCACCACAAAAGAGGCACGGAATCCAACAGCCTCCTTAGAGGTTGGAGACAGCAAAGAGCGAAACCAGAAGACTTCTCTGTCCTAATGTCTCCAAGGACTACTGCTTTCGAATAGGTCCCAGGCAAGAGAGGGCTGTGCAGCAGTCCAAGAGGCAGAGAGACTGTCCCAGCAGTGCCAGCTGCGTGCCCCCGGGGCAGGGGACTGAATGGGAGGAGCTGCTGGCAAGTCTCAGTAAGACAGACACTCATTCGGGCGTGGTGGTGCATGCTTGTAATCCCAGCATTCGGGAGGCTGAGACTGGAGGATCTGGGTTCACGGCCAGCCTCAGCTACCTAGTGAGGCACTCCACAACTTAGTGAGAGTTGGTTTCAAAATAAAGAATAAAAAATAGGGCTGGGGTATATCTCAGAGGTAGAATCTCCTTGAATTCAATCCCCAGTACCAAAAAAAAAAAAAAAAAAGACAGACACTCATGGCCCAGGGTGGCCGAGGCTGGTGGCACCGGGCAGTCTGCAGGATGGACTGGGCACAGTATAAGGTACAGGGGGTGGTCCGCATCAGACTTCTCCTGGGTGTCGCCTAACCTGCTCTCAGCCCTCCTTTGCTGAAGCTCTCGGCCACCTGCAGGTGTGAGTGGGCAGCACCTCCAAGGCTGAGGCGCAGAGTCCTGCCCTCCCCAGGGCCACCACACGAGGTGGGAGGCCTGAGTCACCTGCTCAGCCATTCCAACGCAGGAGCACACTCGGGTGGGCTGCAAGCTCACAACCCCAGCACAACCCCGCCCAGGGAGCCACAGGAGCAGGCGTGCAAACGCTCCCCTCTTGCACGCTCGGGTGGGTAGTCGGGAGGTGCATCCTGCAGGGCTGCTCAGAAGAGGCCTCCTGGGATCCAGCCCTGCGCTCACTCACCAACTCAATCCCACCCCTGGGTGCCTTTCCTCTTTCCGGTTTTACTTCTCCCAGCCCCCTTTCCTTCGGATCAATTCCTGAAATAAACCTTCCGCACGCCAGCCCTGAGCTCAAGCTCAGCTTTGGGGGGAAAATTCCAGACTAAGACAGCCAAGACTTGAAGCCTGAAATTTCCCGTGCCAAGAAAAAAAAAAAGAGCAGCACACAGTTCTGTCTCCCTTGCCTGTCTGCCTGATAGCATTAATCACTTCCAAATGTTTATTGGGTTAAAGGTACTTATACTTAATATCATAATTAGCAGGTAACACTTTAATTTAGGGGGAAAAAGGGAAGAGAGGCTGAAGAAAGAGCTCTAATGGTGGTGTTGGACTTCAGAGTCTGCAATTAACAGGAACCAGCGTTCCTTTCCCATGGGGGCAGCGGCTGGTACAGCGTTAAACCTCCCTTGCCGTGTGCGGAGGCTCATGGCTGAACCCGAAGCCTCAGGTCGCCCTGATTCTCCACCTGCTCAGTGGCCTGAAGCCACGGCCAGGAGCTTGGCTATGGTCATGCGAGTACTGACCCTTTTCCATGTTCCTCTTTTCTGGAGAGGCCTGAACTGCTTCCTAAGCAAAACTGGCACCCCTTGCAAGTCCAGCAGGGTATTTTGCAGGCGAGAGCTGGGTCCCTGGGCCAATGGGCTGGGAGGTCATCCCAGTGGACAAAGGGACCTGGGCTTCCTAGGAACAATGCCCAAGCACAGGACCCTGCTCTGAGACCCATCCCTTGGAACCCCAGGTCCCAAGCCAGGGACATCTACCCCGCCTCAGAGCTGCCCTCTGAGGAGGACTTGTCTCCAGGGAACTTCCTCTTGGCCACTGGGAGACTCGAGTGCGTGCCAGGGCACCCGGATGCCCCATGCGTGCCCACTGCTCTTCCTGCTCTTCTTACTCATCCGCTGCCTCTTCCAAGCCGGCCAGGCTTGCCCAGGGGAGGAACGATGATGTATTTGATCCTATAATTCGTCAGCGCCCTGGCTCTTCCTTTTGAACGAATGCAGCTATACGTATAGTCTGAGGGTGTGTGTTTCTGCAGACCTTGCTGGGCTGGGCTGGGCCGGAAGTGGCCCTTCTCTGGCCTGGGTCTCCATGTCTCTCTCTTTTTTTTTTTTTTTCGGTACTGGGGATTGAACTCAGGGGCATTCTACCTCCGAGCTATACCCCCAGCCCTATTTTTTATTCTTTATTTTGAAACAGGGTCTCACTAAGTTGCGGAGTGCCAAACCTGGATCCTCCGGTCTCAGCCTCCCAAATGCTGGGATTACAATCGTGCGCCACCACACCTGGCTTCCATGTCTCTTTTTCTAGCTCCACTCCCTTCTTCTTCCTGCCACTCCAGAAAACGTCTCACATGTGGTCTCTGCAGAAGTTCCCCCCCCCCAGCCCCTGCTGGGGTGACGGTGAGCAGGAGGATGGGCAGGGCCACTTACTTCCTGATACTGGCTCTCCAGCTGCCTGCCCTGCTCCGTGGCTCTTGAGACAGGACTTAGGCGGGGGACCAAGGTTCTTGGTACTTCTGGTGTGGTTCTTGGTACCATCCCAGCCCACAGACTGAAGACGCAGCCACCTGGCAGCAGAGGGGGTCCCTTGGGCTCCCTGGCAGTATGGGGAGCAGAGGGTGGCGGGGCTGTAGGGAGGTTAGTTAAAGAACAGAGGCCCTTCTTTCTCTTCTGCTGGGGTCTCCCACAACAGGCTGACTTCCTCTCTCTCTGTCTCTCTCTCTCTCTCTCTCCAATTTCTAACTCCTTGGCTGGTTCCCCCAGGCAGTACATTTGAAAAGGAAAAAAAGCAAGCTATTGGCCTTCTCTTGGAAATGCAGGTCTCGGGCAGGTGGACTTGAGAAGCCTGGAGTGAGGGGTGCCCGCCTAGCTGGCGAGGCCCCTTCCTCAGCAGCGTGAGTGGACGCTCTTGGAGTTGGAGGTGCCCAAGCCAGATTGCTCTGGGCTGTGTCCTGGTTAGAGTTAGGGTTTGGGGTGTCCTTCCAAAAGCTGTTTTGGGTTTTTTTTTTGTGGAACTTGGGATTGAATGTAGGGGCATTCTATCTCCAGCCTATACCGCTAGCCCTATTTATTTATATTCTTCACTTTGAAACAAGGTTTCACTAACTTGCCAAGGGCCTCAGTAAGTAGCTGAGGCTGGCCCCAAACCTGTGATCCTCCCATCTCAGCCTCCCAAGTACTGGGATTACAAGTGTGTACCGCCAGGCCTGGCTAAGCCTGATTTCCCTCTTTCTCTTTCTTTACCTCCCTCCCTCCCCTCCTTTTTTTTTTCTTTCTTTTTTTTTTTTTTTGCGGTACTGGGGATTGAACCCAGGGGCATTCTACCTCAGAGCTACATCCGCAGCCCTATTTTTTAAGTCTTCATTTTGAAACAGGGTCTCACTAAGTTGTGGAGGGCCTCATTAAATAGCTGAGGCTGGCCTCAAACCTATGATCCTCCTGTCTCAGCCTCCCACGTACTGGAATTGCAAGTGTGCGTGTGTGGGCCACCATGTCCAGCTAAAGCTCCTATTTTGAAACACGTCCCCAAGGCAACAAGGTTCAGAGGTCCAGTGTACTGGAAGAGGGGGGTCACTGGGGTGGGCCCTGGAACGATGTCTGTCCCTGGCTGCTTCCTGCCTCTCTGTCTCCAGCCACCATGACTGAGAAAGGCTTTTCTCCACCACACGCCTTGCCACCGTCATTTCTGCCTTAGAGCTGGCTGACCATGGACAAACCCCTGAAACCGGGAGCCCTGTAAACCTCTCCTCCTTTTCCAAGCTGTTCTTGTCTGGTATTTTGTTACAGCAACAAAGAAGCGGAGGGAAGCAGCCCCCAAGGCCTGGGGTCTCTGCTCCTCCCTTACACAGCGCACGAGACATCACGCCATCTCTTCTCAGGCTGCTCTGGTCTCCGACACTCGGGGTGCACCTGGTGAGCCAACCTGAGCTCCCACCGGGACATTCCAGAGCACCCCGGAAGGAAACGCCAGCTCAGGCGTGGGCCCTCCCAAGCCTCCCCAGGGGACTTCTTTCCTCTGCCTCTAGGTGGTGAGTGCCTCTGGGCACAGACAGACAGACGGGTCCCGTTGCTCCCAATGCCCAGCCAAGTCTCTGCACATACTATTTGCTCAGTAAAAATAAGCGGAAGGAAGCTGCTTGGAGAGACCAGGTAAAGGCTCACATCTGCCATAAAAGCATGGTGCAGGCCGGGCGTGGTGGCGCACGCTTGTAATCCCAGCATTCGGGAGGCTGAGACCAGAGGATCCGGGTTCACGGCCAGCCTCAGCTACCTAGTGAGGCACTCCACAACTTAGTGAGACCCTGTTTCAAAATAAAGAATAAAAAATAGGGCTGGGGGTATAGCTCGCAGGCAGAATGCCCCTGAGTTCAATCCCCAGTACTGCAAAAAAAAAAAAAAAAAAAAAAAAAAAGAAG